>JAMLFT010006074.1:0-16596 GCA_026544285.1 Pachyrhizus erosus
TATTTTTTATATAATCCATTTCTCTTTTTTTTACTCTCTTTTTCATTCATCTATCCAGACAAATGAATAAAAAAATTATTTTTTATTTTTTTTATTTTTACTCACCCAAACAAAGCATTAAGATAAAAGTCAATCATATATTATTATTTCTATTAATTAATAGTATAAAAATATTTTATATTATACTATTTTCTCTTAGAATAATGCATATAATGTTGTAATGTATCTAATTTTATATAGCTCATTAATTAGAAGTTACACTGAAATGCTATTTTCAATTTATTAACATTTGAAAATCCATCAATTTCTTCATGTCATCGGTTGAGGAAATATTTAGGAAAAAAAAAATCGTAAGTGTTCAACCTGCTCTATATTTTGATGCCTTCCAAGTTATTGCATGCATTTTTTTTATGTATACTACATTATTTATGTGTCATGCATTATCGTAAGAAATATGAAAATGGTCAAATTCAACTTTTCCCCATTTTTTATAATTTTGCAGTGAACTCGATTCACTTCAGTTTTTGAAGACTAGTATTCACTTCATTATGTAACACATAATTATGTGGATATTAGGCAATGACGGTTATAATAACCTCCTTTCTAAATATTTTTAAATTTTAGTTTTAACATTACCCGTACAATTTAAATTAGAATAATCACTTTTAACCATTTTCTTTTATTTTTCATCAATTTAATTTCACATGATATCATTCTAAATCTGAAAAAGTCAAATTTATCTATCTTTAATTTTTTTTTTAAAATGAACTATTATTTTGTTGAAATGACGGAACTTATAACCAAAAAAAAAAGTATGCTTTAAATTTTCTTTAATGTAAAAAGTATAATTTTTTTTTGTCAATATTAAAAATTATATATAAATTAAGACGTGCATAATTTAAGGTTTAGGATTTAGGGTATAATTTCTTTTATCCGTTTATAAATGAGATAGGAATAAATATATAATATTTATATCCATAAGTATTTGTTACTCAGGAATAGATATTTACTTGATTTTTTTTATTAATATAAATATGCGTATAAAAAAATATATTTTAGAGCCTAGTTTTATTTGAATTTATATTTTATAAAGTAAATTTTTAAATAATTTGAATAATTTTATTTTTCTCATAAACACGACAAATTTTATATACTTATATCATGAGAAAAAAATGATATAAAAATAGTTAAAGTGAATGCCTCAAAACTCAAACTTTTCATCTCACTAATTAATTAAGACGTAAATCTTAAGTTGGTCAACTATTCTATTTCCAAGTTTATCACACACACTATACACATTTTAGGTTTTCGTTCCCATTCTCTTTTCTTTTTACTCATATTTAATTCACTAATATCCCATATCAATATAAATCACATTATTACAAGTTTTTCTCTTGGGTAAAGCTTCTTGTCTTCTGTGTAAAAATCTGATAAAATACATCTACAAAACTAAAGTATAATTCAGAGAATATTTTTTCTTTTTTTATTTAATATTCTATGCCATTTTCTTATGGGACTTAAAGCAGAGTCTCCTACAATGTAATAGTATTTAATTTTCTTCATTATAAAGGGAAATTTTATAAAACTACTATTTCATAGATCTATGATTATGATGCATGCATTGAAATAAATAGTAAGCCTTCTGCCATCAAATGTAAATGTGAACTATAAACTATGTCCATTCGGGAACATCACATGTACATTACTTAGTGAGGTAGTTCATTAGAGACATAATGAAAGTTGAAACTACCTTGTTTGGTTGAGCGGTAGCGGTTAATGGGATTATATAAAAAATCAGGATCTCCTCTTAATAGTTTGAGTTTTGAAGTAATTCATCACATTCACAAACATTGACTTAATATCTTGAGAGGTAGGATCAATTGACATTAAATACAAAATTTTTATATTTATATCACTTAATAATTGCATGTAAAATATATATTTAATGAAAAAATCATATACATTAATAATATAATTTTTTTATATTATCATCTAATCACAAATTATTATATTTAATAATTAAATTTGTTAACTTTAATAAAAGTTACATTAAAGGTGATATCTAATTAATTAATAATATAAAATTTATTACATTAATATTAAATACCTATTAAATTCTTAATTGTTTTACTTATTGAATCGTTATATATTTTTTTATCATGTATATTAAATTTCACTTTAGTTGGTATGTTATCTGACCACATACATTTACTTATATTTTAACTATCATATCATATTTTAAAATAAAGTAATACAATGAAGTATCAATCAACTTTTGGTTTACAGGAAATTTTATAAATTTAATCTACTTTATAAAAACTTTTAATTCGATGATTTGATGGATTAATTTCATATTCTATAAAGAATTATTAAATTGTGTGTGTTAAAAACTTATATATTGAACATTTTATTTTTATTCCTTTTAAATATATTTTTTTTAATTTTAAATTTAAATTTAATTTATTTAACAATTAGACAAAAAATTTCTCAACCATCATAAATCACTGTTTTTTATTTTCTTTATCTGTATACTTATTTTCATTAACTACTTATCTCTTTTAATTTATTTTTTCATCTTTACATTTTAAATGAATTTTCAATAATTTTTTAAATAGTATTTGATACAAAAGAAGAATGGGGCAATAAAAAAAAAAGGGGGGGGATTTTGTCCCCATGTTGCGGAGATAAGGAAGGTAAGTAATCCATGATATTGCATGTCTTCCAAATTGAAAAAAAAATAATAATAATGGATCTGCCATTGCAGGCTAGCTTGGAGATTTATTCGTCCATGAATTGCGCCTTTGAAAAAGGAAAGGTAGTGTTGTGTTGTTGGATCCAGTGAGGGAATAGTGAGAAACCAAATATATACTCAGATAGGGATCTATAAATTGTAATTGCCTAGCTTGGCTTCCACCAGTAAACCCCTCACATCATATATTCATATTTCACACCCAAATACATAGTCTGAAACATTTTTCTTATTATAAATATGCTAGCTAGATGTTAACAAACAGATTATGTCTGGAATTCAAATATACACACCTACACGTATATATAATATTAAATCAATGTTGTTTTATCTTTATCTATGTACTTGGTTTTTTTTAATTATTTATCTATTTCAATCTACTATTTTCATCTTCATTTCTAAATTGAGTTTAAACTAATTTTTTAAAATAAGTTTTCAATAATTAATAAAGTCTCTACCACAAAATAATTTTTTATTGTAAATTTAAAATATAATTTTATGTTAAAAACATTTATTTATTATAAACTTTAATTATAATATAAATTTATATTTAAAAATATTTATTCTAAATTATAATCATATAAAATTAAACATTATCCCATCCACTGCTGAGACTAAAATACTAGCTAACTTGATGTGTATAACTAATCAAGTACAAACACTTGATATAATAACAATCAAGATTTAGAATAGTATCAAGCATGTTAAGTCAAGGTCGTTAAATTTAATATAACCATTCATTACTTTAGTACTCGCGATTGCCAATAATACATTCAATGATTGCTATTAAACAGTGGAACCTTCGTTTCGTAAAATAAGTTCACACTATAGTGCTAAGAGCACCTTTGAAGAAGCTGTTTTAATTTTTGTTTTAAAAAAAGTTTAGGTAAATTAGGTTTAAAATTAGAATTAGGTTTAAAAGTTCAAAAAATATTTATAAAAATAATTATAGATTGCCTACTAACGAATCTTCACATAAGCAGCAACATTAAAATTAATATCTTAGTGAGTTGAGTTCTATTCAATCCTTACTAACTGGATAATTAATGTACATATAAAGATAATATCTTACATATGTCACAAACGTACTTACCTAACATATGGGCCAATTGTAGAGATGTTATTTTCATATAAAAATTAAAACTAAACAATTAGAACGAGTTTAATGGACGCAAATGCTTTAAGTGATGATCGATATATACAAGTCGTGATGGAGTCAACGTAATGTACCTCTATAATTAAAATCTTTGGATGCTGTGGGTCATTATTTTGTGGAATCCTCTTCGATATTTTAACATGAGAAGTCTAGCTTTTCATCATGCGTCGACTATGCTTAGATGTATCATCATCAATCATTTCGTGTGAAAGTGTCAATTTTCACCATTACTTTTGTTCAAAAGGCCAGCACTGTGTGTTTTTAATACCCGTCACCTTTATATGTTTTGATTGCAAGACAGTATCTATTTGATCTAACTTATTTTGACAAAACAATTTATTGATTTTATAATTATTTTTTATAAAAAAAGTATTATTCTCTTAAAAAAAAAAACATAAATAAACGTGTTAACCAATTAGTTTTTCTTCTTTTGTTAATGGGTTACAACATTTTGCAGTTATTTTATGAATTTAATTTAAATATATTATACTATAAATGTGCTTTATGTTCATATCTTATTATTAATTATTATGTATAGTGATATTGTTTGCTTGTATAACAATTACTTTAAAAATTATGTATAGGACAATTTCTGATTGATTACTGGTAGAAGATTCTTTATATTCACAATACTTAAAATTAAACTCATGTTTTATGATTTTAAAATTTAAATATTTAATAAAATAATTTCATTTTAAAATAATAAATAAATAAATCTATTAAAATTGTTAAATATTTTTTAGTTAATATGATATAGGTGTAAAGTATTCATAAAATTTGTCAATAGTTAATTTTTATTAAAAAATTTAATTGATTATTTTTATCTATCAAATACGTTTTTTTATTCATAAAATTTAAAAAACAACAAAATTTTACTTAAAAGACTCAAACTCAATTCATTTGAACAAACCTAATGTTAAAGCAATTAGGTTATTGCAAATAATTGATTGATGTTGCTCCTCTAACAACATCAACCACACAAGGTTGCTTGAGTGAGTTTTTGGCAGGTCTTGTGTACTACATCACACTTCAAAACTTTTACTATTTTTTCCTTCAATGTAATGAGTTGCATAAATTAGTCTAATTAAAATTATTCATTATTAAAAAATTAATAAACAACTTTGTCAAAATAAACAACGTCAATTCACGTATTCCAACGCTAAAGCTAATTAAACACGACTACTTAATTCTAAGAAATTGACATAAGCTACCACGTTGAAATTTTTGTAACAGAGTTGTTTTGTACAATCTCTTATAGATCTAGCTTAATTTAGTATTATATTATTTTAATAAAAATATTTAACTCACTTAAAAGTTTATTTTAATGATAGTGATGATAATAATGATAATATTAATGATAATGATAATATCAATAATAATGTTATCAATGTCAGTTCTTATAAAAAATCATTTTTTTATTAATTATATATATATATATAAGTGTTTTATAATTATATTAAAATACTTTTAACTCTATTTTATTTAAATGTATTTTATTTAAAATATATATTAAAAAATTAAAAACCAAAATTTACAACTACTCTAAACACATTCTTAATTATCATGGTATACTTACAAACATGACATACCAATCGTTATATTTATTTATTTTTATTTAGATAGTGATTAACAAGAAAGACGTTGGAGTGAATTATAAAGTTGACAAATTTTTAATTAAATATAAATTATAAAAATAATAATTTTCCATTTCATATTTGACGTTTAAAATGATTAACAACTTATATTTATAACATTTGTATGTTTTTAAAATTATTTATAAAAACTAATATTGATAATTTAAAATAGACACATCTATCTAACATATTATTATATAATAAAATAATTTGGATAAAAAGATTATCATAAAAATGATATTTAGTTGTTAATAAATTCAAAAATTAAAGTAAATAAATTTTAAACATGCATGCCTTTGGTTTTAATATTTTTTTTTTATTTGATTTAGCCATCACAAATTTTAATTCTTAAATGGTTTTTATTATAACTTAATGATGAATTATATCATGTAGATAACTTATTGCAAATGACACATATAATGTTATATGGTTAAATACGTATCAAACTATTCACTAAGTATTAGCATTAGTTATTTTTAAAAAAATAAACTAAAATTTATAACAACAAAATCAGTATAAATTTTTTTAAAGAGCTAAAATAAAATGAAATTATATTTAAAAAATTAAAAATTTATTGTATTTTTATTTTTTAAATGAATGATGTTCGTGCATGGTCATATTCGCACCACACCTCCTCAAGTCACGTACCTTGTATTTTGCTCCATTTTTCCACAAGATTCCACCCACTTTGCATCATAGAAAACTTCAACTTTGAACAAACATCACTGTCATTTTGCATATTTTTCATTCCGAAATTAAAATTGTTTTGTCTCTTTTAATCGTGCATTCATGTTCACATCTATTTTAATCTAGTTTTTTTAATTAAAATTATTTTTAAATATTGTCTACTTAGATACTCGATAGCTATTTTAATTAAGGAAAAATAATATTTATAAATAACCATTAGTCTCAACTCCTAAGCAAGAGAACATGAGTGATTTAAATTCTTCTTTTAGTGCCAACAATGTTTCAATCATAAGTTTATTGGACACTGCTAGAGTTGCCGCTTTTGAGGTATTGTCCACTTAAGTGTTCCATGACTTTGTCACGATTTTGTCTTGAAGAAACGTCTCCGTGGATTTAGAAAGGAAAGTGTCCATAAACAACCATTGACCTCAAATCTTAAACAATATGAAACTTTTTGACATACTAAAACAATAATATTATCTTTTCTTTCTATTTTATGTCAACAAATGCAACCTTTTTTAGAGACAAATTTGAATACATGACTCTTTTCTTTATTTTTAATTTTCCAAAAAAAATACATTGTTAGTTTTCATTAAAAAATTATTAAAATAACATTTACACTATCATTCTTTAAAAATACAAGGGTTAACTAATTTTTTAATCTTAATTTTTTTCAAATTTTAGTTTTTAGTTCCTAAGCAAGCATTTAATTGGTAAAAATTCTTAAGATTTTATTTCATCATAATTTTTAGTCTTTATTGTTAAAATGTGTTATTAAATGATGATATTTCAACCTCTACTATCATATGTCATTTTTAAATTATTTTTTTTAAATGACACATGCCAATTTTATAAGTCATCACGTAATAACTTAATAACAATAACATACTTTAATAATAATACTAAAAATTATAATAAAAAAAATAAGGACTCTAATCAATCAAACATTTGTTTAAGGACTACAAATTGAAATTTGAAAGATTTTAAAGACTAAAAACTTAGTTAATTCAAAATACAATTATTACATCATCCTTATATCTTGTGGATGGAAAATCTGTCAATAATTTTATGGATTGTTTGACCTTTTATGTATTATGTATTGTTTAATATTATGTTAAGTTTTTATTATGCATCATATATTGTTCGACATTCGTGTATTCTTCATATATTATATATTATTTCATGTTATGTTCGGTTTATTTCGTATTGATATTGATAATGGTATTGTTATAAATTTAAGCAAGTGTAAATATTTATAATTGACATTGATAATTGATGGAGTGATATTTGAAAATTGTAATACACAATAATATTTGTGTATATTGCGATGTCACACCTCTATAATACAGTGAAAAAATATTTTCATTGTAAACAATATTTAACAAAATTATATTTTTGTTAAAGATATTTTATTTAAAAAATTAAGAAAAAATTACAGGTAAAAATAACATTTGAACTCATAAGGAAAAAATAGAAAGAACATTAATCCATTTTAAAGACGAACACAATGCATATAAGAATTTTAAAAATTATTGTCTCAAATAACAATTTTTAATGAAGATGAAAGAATTAAAAGAACTAGTACATTTTTTATATATGTGTGGATATTATTATATTAAGCTATTTTTCATTGGTAAATAAAAAAAATATATTAATGATTGAATCAAGAGTAATGACAATGCAATTAAAGTACAAAACACTAGTTCAAACTATCACGATAATTAAATTTGGATATAATTACAACAATGAAATGAAGGAAAAAGAAAATGGATTTCAATAAGAATGAAGGAGAAAGAATCCAATCCTAAATATATTTAATAGTTAGCATCATCAACACTGAAGGTAATGCAACATCAAAATGAATGAAAGTCCAAATTAATGGTCTTTTTGAAAGAAAGAAAAAAAGTCAAAATAAAACCAACATACAATTGTAATAGAAAAGAAATTAACATTCTAAAGATTATAAAAACTTAACGTGGAGTAAACTAACACTATTGACATGAGTGTATTGATTAACACTATTTGTTACTCTTTAAAATATTAAATTCTTACCATGAAAGTTAAATCTTTTAACTCAAATATTTATATAATTTTTTTAAGTCAAATTAAACTAGTTGATATCATAAATTTACCTTAAACTATAGAGTTAATTTATAAACTAGTCAAAATCAATCAATTAATTTATTTTTAACTAATATTACATAATAAACTAAAATGTTAGTATAATAAACTTAGCTAAATTTGTACACAAAAATAAATAATAAAATAAACACAAATATTGGTATCCAACTCTTATGTTAATGAATTAGTCAAGACTGACTTTTTTAATAATTGCCCGCACAATATTATCATGAAGTTAAGAAAAATATAAGTTACATTTTTTTTCCATCTCTCATCTCTAATATCATTGAAGGAGTAGAATTAATTAAGCTTCAAAAATTGTCTGCATGTAAAAGTGTGTAATATGTATATATATTATTTTATAAAAAAAATAGTTCATAATAGGTCTTACAAGGAGGAGTGGAAAAGGAAACAACGAAATGAGAAAAGAAATGAAATGCATTGCAAAGGATTAAACCTTTATACACACTTTTCATGTACTGTAGCATAATTAATTGAAGTTACTATTTGTAAATAAAGGATTAAACCTTTATACCCACTTTTCATGTACTGTAGCATACATTAAGAAATGTAATTTATATTATCACTTATCTTAAAATTATTATTAACTTTTAAATATAACCCTCACTATTATTTATCTTCCATTCATAATAATTGTAAAATATTTAAGAATTAGGTATAGATAAAAAGGTATAGTTAATAAAAGATAGTAATTAATGATCTCTTAAAATTTTAAATAAATTAATAAACAAAAATATTTTTAAGTTGAGAAATAAAAATAAACAAAGAGAGTAATAAGAAAACTATTTCTTTTAGATTAATAAGCAAACATTAAGACTAGAGAGTTAAAGCTGCTACAACATTAAAGGAGTCAGGTAATTGGGAAAGAGGTGAGAATTATTATAAACCCCTTAATATATTCCTACAAATTAAAAAAAAAAAAAAAAAAACTGCTAAAATAGCACTTGGTTGGGCAAAAAAAGAGGAGTGCACACCGTGTCCTCAAGGTTTATTCTTTGTCACGTTCTTATTATAGCAAACAAAATTAATGTACAAAGCCCATGGGCTTAGCCTTCAAGCGAAGTAAAAGAACAAGCCCTATGGCCGAAGCATACAGACCCATTATTACGCTAAGAAATATATATAAAGCGAGACAGGGCTACAAAGAGATTTGGAAATTGGAATAATTCACAACTTCTTTACATTTTTTTCTACAATTAAAAACCGAATGGATTTGAGCTTATTAATATTAATAGCTTGTCCATCTTACTTGTGTTTGGCTGTTTTTTTTATTTTGCATTTTTTCCCCTTTTGTACGAATAAATATTAATCCTAGGTTTCAATCAGGGAAGAAAAATGTTTACCTAAAAAAATTAGGGAAAAAAATGAAAAAAGAAAGAAAGAAGATGAAAATAAAATGAGTAGAAAATTATATAACTTTTTAAATTATTTGGTAAAAGAAAAAGTGAAAGAATAGTTTTCTTTCTTTTGGTTTGCTTGTATAGAAATTAAAGAATATACAGAGAGTGTGTGTGTGAGTGTTTGAACCCAATTTTTTTAAGTTATTTTTTTTTTACTTCCAAGAAGTTTGACAAACAGTTTTTTTTATAAAAGTTCTTAAAAATATTTTTTTTTTATTTTTATTAAAGAAAAATAAAAAAAGGCTTAAAAATAAGTTTTTTTCGAGCAACTTTTTTTAAACTTTTCACTGTCTTCTGCAAAACACCAGTCATGAAAACCATTATCTGTTTCATATTATAAAATTATTATTATTATGATTAAATATAATTTTAGTTCTTAAAAATTATCCTGATTTAATTTTAATTTCTGAAAAAAATCATGATTTTCGTTTCTAAAATTTTAAAAAATTATTTTTTATTTAATTTAAGAATTACTATTAAACTGGGATCCAACCAGCTTAAACATGATATTTAACCTTTATTATTATTAAAGATTATTGTTTCAAATACTCGTATTTTTGTATTTTTATTTATTTTACTACTATTAAAATAATGTTATGTAAAACAAATCAATTATATACAATTTTTTTTATTTTATAAATATACTTTTTATTGGACAAGATCACTAATTTTAAATTAAAATTAAGTTTTTACATTTTATATTAAACAATTTTTAATTTAAAAAGATCTTTTAAATTATAAAATGAAAGTCGACAAACATCTTTTTTTTTTAACTTTAATTTAAAAATAACTTTTATATAAAAAAAATATTGAGCCAAATATACCTTGCATTACTGCCATAAGAAACATAAGCATGCTACTGGTTAATTAAATAATTCTTAAAATATAAGTACGACAATTGGAACGGATTAAATAAAAAACAAGAAATGGTTAATTAGGTATTTGGCTTTGCTAGTTTGACTACGATGGATTTTGGTCAATAGTCCCAAATTCATCCGAAAGTTTTCTAATTAATACTTTCGCCGTTGAATGCTCAAGCAGCAATGTGCTCCAGCCTTAAAACATGGATTTAGATGCTATGCTACTATTAAAAAATATGACAATCTCAAGATATATAATGTTATGTTTGATTGGATGGAATAAAACTGAAGCAAACAGAAAATTTTAAATTTTATTTATAAGTAAAATAATTATTCACTTTTTCTTAATGTGGAGAAAAGTGAATGACTTCAATTTTTTCAAATACTTTACTCTACCAAAATTAAGTGGCATTAACAAAATGATAATCGTACCAATACTAAATTACTAGTATAAAATGTTGTAGTCATCCGAAAAAACTCTAAATTTTGTTTTGTGCGACTTTCATTGTATGTTACTGTTATAATAACAACATATTTAAAGTTTAAAATATCTTAATGAACATGAATATAATAAATCGAAGATAAAGTCAAATGTTTCTTGTCTGACAAACAGACACAAGCACAGCTTGTGAGAGAGAGAAATGCAATGAATGAATACTATAAAACCACTTATGTGTATAATGCAGAGTCTGAGACCAATCCCCTGGACTGGTATGTATCAGACATGACAGATAAAACAAAACCAAAATAAATAAAAGAGAAATTGAATAAAAGAAAAAGAAGAAGTTACTGACATGTTTAATAAATCACTCTCATAATTTATTTATTTTTAATAAATTCAAACTAATTAAAAAGAACGCGTTAAATAATATATTACTAACATTCCAATAAAAGAAACAGTAAAATAGACCAGAAGGCAGAAGCGCTCTTGTGCTAGTAAGAAAGCAAGGAACATTGATCACTTTCTTTAATCAACAATTTCATTATGGCAAAAAACAAAAGGTCATGTCTTCTTCTGATCCCTTTGATAATGAAGTCAATGCTGTACATAAAACATAATACACTAATATAAAAAAGTGATTGGGGGGTAGCCCTTGTACCCGTCTTCTCTATCTTAAAAAAAGTGAGGTGTTGTTCCACTGCTATTTGCTGCTGAAAAAGCGATGATAGTAAATGGTTGGAGTTTGTTCCGTGCGGTATAGAATTTTGAATCTTGATTCCAACTTCCAAGGGTAGGGTATAATAGGCTTAATGTCATGTGACGTGTTCCAACTTCCTATTGAATTTTTAACTAAACATATTTCATATTTGCTTGCATAGATGGGTGTCTGTAAGTAATGACTTGTTCAAAGACTTTCTTATTCCTGTTTGACCGGTTTGTTGAACGTTACTGTCTTTATTAATCTTATTACAACTCATTTTTATGGGTGTTTAAACAACCTAACAATTATGTAATTACCAACAATAGAAAGCCAAGTATTATTAGCAACCGGGGAATATAATTCTAAAGAAGAGGAAGGAAGTATTTTAAAAATCAAATAATTATGTGAAAACAAAGTGATAATAATGACAAATGTTGGATGAAATAATTGGGGTTGGTTGCTGCACTCACCCCACTCAGGCCGGAGAGGGTGAGTTAGACAACAAGTTTCAAACTTTGAGCATTCCTTGGAGGGGCTTAGAAGTTGGATGGAACTTGGGACAACCACCTTTCAATAAATCATAAAAAGACAAACATATTTTGATAAGGGTAACTGTCTTAAAACAATTTTGCCCCTTTCTTGGTAATCCCTCTCAATACAGCCAGAAATTTCCATTACTTTTTTGCCTGCTTTCGGTTTTGTGGGCCATGTTATTTGATATACATTGTTTATTATTATCTGTTTGTGTTTCATGGTTCGAGCTGTGTTTTGTATTCTTGGCATTTGAAAATGCCTTGCACCTTGCTGATTTTCCGTTTCACAATATGAATAGCTTATATTGGAGTATTGACCTGGTCATGATCATTTGTTGTAATTTACATTTAAATTACTCATCTTGTATATATAACATGTATTTTGAATTGTCTGTCAATTTGCCATTATATACACTCCTTGTTGTAGACATTCACCTATCTTAATGCAAATATTACACCTCTGTCTTGCTCTTTCACCTGCAATTTGAAACAATGTCAGTGGAACATGAGACCCGAAAATAGGCAAATGAATAAAGAGAAAGAGGTCAACACATGCTGGCTGCTGCAGCTCATCATAAGAGCACATGTTTGAAGTAACATCATATGCTAGCATACACGGTTACACGCAGCACAAGAACAAGCTTCAAACATCAAATTCAAATTTTAATTAAAATCACATTCATACTCATTCAATGAATTTTATAATAATTAACTTAAAATAAAAATAATCTAACCATTATAAAAAAAATTATATTATCATTTAATTACAAATTATTATATAAGATAAAATTATTAGTTTTTATAATAATTATTTTAAAAGTTATATTTATTATAATTTCTGATCAATTAACTGTATAATTATTTTTAGACTAATAGTATATAAAAAATTAAAGTCTTGTCAAATTATAGGATGAAGGTAAAATAAATTAGTAAATTATTCATAAATCATAATTAAGCTCTCAAAAAAATATTATGAGGAAAACTTCACTACACTACTGTTACTTTATAGAAGTTTTTGAACTTGTCTTAAACAGTGTTACTTGTGTCACTATACATCAACTTATTTAAAAATAATATTATATTCTCAACTATACAAAAGCAATTTTGGACACAGAAATAACTTCCATTCCGAATGTAACAGCAGCACAATTACAATTTATATACAGCCTCTTCTTAAAAAGGTGTAAAGCCCTACTTTCTAAAAATTAGCCAGGGAATAAAGACGACAGCGACAAACCCAAAGCAAAAGAAAAATCGTTAGAACGTTACCGTTTCTTCTAGAATCCTCTCCGTCACACTAATTATAATTACTAATTAATTAATTATTAATTATTATATAGTAACAACCTGCTTTTGACAGTCCTCACCGTGACAGGCGGATACGGTAGCAGAACACGTGGCATCCCCTTGCCACGTCCAAACAATGTCCTTCAGCGCGGGCCTCACGTCCTCCTCACAAAATTTAGCGTATTCCAAGGTATCGCCGGCGGACTTCGAAAACTCCACGACGGCGACCTCCGGCGCGACCTCGAACACCTCCGCCGTGACCGAGAGCCTTCCCTTCCTTCCCTCCGCCGTCCCTTGCAGCTGGATCTTGAAGTCCTTCACCTCGGCCACCCTGAAACTCAGCCCCCTCGCTGCCGCAGCAATCTTTGCCACAATCGCGGCCGCCGAACACTTGGAGGTGAACACCGCGGCCGTCCTCCTCTTGCTCTCGAACAGCCCCGAGAGATCAAACCCCGACGACATGGAAGAAATAAACTCAAACGCGTTGAAGAACTTGGGCACCTTGGAATTATTAGCTTCCTCCGTAACCGTAACCGTAACGGCCTCTTGAGACGTGTCCGGTGCGGGAAAGTTGGAAAAGCCTTTCCGAAACCACGGCACGCGCGTGATAGCGGAAATGGTGGTCCTCCTCGCCGGGTCCGCTACGAGAATCTTCGAGATCAACCTCTTCGATTCAGGCGAAAACCAAGGAGGGAATTCAAATTCGGCTCTGAGGACCTTATTATACATGGTCATTAGATTCTCGTGCTGGAAAGGAAGAAAGCCCGCGAGGAGAACGTACAAAACGACGCCGCATGACCAAATATCGGCTTTGGATCCGTCGTAGCCTTTTTTCCTTAACACCTCCGGTGCCACGTAGGCAGGGGTGCCGCACTGGGTGTGGAGGAGTCCATCGTAACGAAGCTGTTCCGGAAGCGCAGAGAGACCAAAATCCGAGATTTTGAGGTTTTCCTCATCGTCCAGTAGTAAATTCTCTGGTTTGAGATCGCGGTGGGATACTCCTCTGCTGTGGCAGTAATCAACGGCGCTGATTAATTGCTGGAAATACTTGCGGGCGAGATCTTCTTTCAGTTTGCCTTTGGAAATTTTCGCGAAGAGTTCGCCGCCGCGTACGTATTCCATCACGAAGAAGATTTTTGTCTTCGTGGCCATCACTTCCTTCAGTTCCACCACGTTTGGGTGTCGAACCAAACGCATCACCGAGATTTCGCGTTTGATCTGTTCCATCATTCCTTCCTTTCTCACTTGCTCTTTGTTTATTACTTTGATTGCCACGCTCTCGCCCGTGCTTATTTGCTTCCCGTAATACACTTTGGCAAACGTGCCCTTGCCCAGAACCCTCCCCATCTCGTACTTTCCGAACACCGTCTGACACTCTTCCATTGATTAATTAATCAAACAAACAAAAAACTGAGTTTCTTTTTCTTTTCAGTTGGTATGTGGTGCTGGATTCTGGAAGGCCATTTTATTTTTCTTCGATTGAGTTTAAGGAAGAATAGTAATAAGAGGAGTGATTTTGAGAAAAAGTTTTTTAAACAAAAGTGTTTGGAGGAGAGAAGCACTTATAAGAGTGTGACTGATGATGGTTAAGGGTATGTCTGGAAGACAAAAAAGAAACGCAGGTTGGACACAAACCATTGGAGCACCCGGTATTTACTTTCCGTGCGGCTTACCCGTAGAATGATAGTTAATATATGGCTCTCCTAACCCATCTCAAAATGGGCCACGTTGCATTATTGGGGTTAAGAGCATTTTGGATGTTTGACCAAAAACTGAAAAAGCAATAGCTTCTTAACAATTAATGGAAAGACTTTAAATTTTATGGTTTCATGCTATCCTTTATTTTATTGAATTTTTACTTTATAATGAAATATATTTTATATGAATATAATTTATTCAAGGGTTAGAATTTTCTTCAGTAGTCAAGTCATGGCAGACTGACTATCTATTTCCAAATCT
The DNA here is from genome assembly GCA_026544285.1 of Pachyrhizus erosus. Lineage (NCBI taxonomy): Eukaryota > Viridiplantae > Streptophyta > Magnoliopsida > Fabales > Fabaceae > Pachyrhizus > Pachyrhizus erosus. The sequence continues at coordinate 15,550 of JAMLFT010006074.1, forward strand.
TCTTCAGTAGTTGCAAATTCTGACAGTTACCAGTGTTAAACCATGAATTTCACAAGGTGATAAAACAATTAAAAACACTACAATTTTATGAGTGCCTAAATATTTTTCTTAGTAAAATTTGTCTTGAATCAATTTTGTGAATCTCATAAAAGTTAGGAGCAATTTTTGCGGTTCTCATAGAACAACTTAAGGCTGAAATAAACAATGTGTAAACAAGTTTTGTTTTTTCTTTTTAGTATAATTTTGTGGCATTTACGCTGCTCATTTAATATTAAATGAGATATTTTTGGGAAATTTATTGACACTTTCTTGGTTTCTCGTCTAATAAATATGTATTCAAAAATAAAACCTGCCAATAAATTATATGTTAAAAAAATTAAAGGTAGACTGGTACGATTTGATTGTTCGTGCTTGAAGGACGTGACGTGATGCATTCATATTAGGAGTAAAATTTATTGCTAAGATCTTTTTACATTTGGTTTAGTCCTCTTTAACAATCGTTTTAGTTTAGCCTCCGAGTTTGACGCATCAACTACGTGCCTGAGTTAATTTTTTTATTTTTTATTTTTTACATAATTTAGTTGGTGTTTAAAATGTACTCGATTTAAAGGGGGGAAAGCTTTCAAAACATTTAATGAAAATCTATAAAAAGGAAAATAGGATATCAAAATCTAAATTTTTTAACTGTATAAATGTTTTGAAAATCTATTTTTTTAAGGGATCACTATCACAGCTGCATACTCTTTAAATTTGAGACTATTAACTAAATTTACACACTTGAAAATTTTAAATTCTATTTATACATATCTATTCATTAAGTACTATTTTTATAAAACAATAATAGTTTCTTGAAAATAATTTGAAATTATTATATATATATATATATATAAAAGTAAACTAGACTTGACAATAAATAATAATGTAGAATTTATATGATTAATATAGTATTTATATAAATAAATAATTTTTTCTATAAAATATAATATAATTTTGTTATTTAATTGAAGTTTTTAAAAATTACTTTATAAAACATGTTTAAAAAAAAAT
>JAMLFT010006075.1:0-16596 GCA_026544285.1 Pachyrhizus erosus
AACGTAGTACCTATATTAAATTATAAATTATAAATATAATAAATATTTCAAACTGAGTATTTGTTTATGTTGTTGTAGATATTTTGTTAATATGTATTTGATTTTTTTATTATTTATAATCAATATTTTAAATGTATTTTTGTAAAAATTAAAACAGTGTGATTTTTATTAATTTAATATAGTTGTTAATTATATTAAAATTACATTTTTAAATATTTTAAACAAATGATTAATATTTATCATTTTAAAATAATCAATAGTATAAGGATCATTATATGGTTTAAACTTTATATCTTATAGTTTAACAATTATAAGGATTATTATCATTAAAAGTTATTATTTATGTATTATTAACTTTTTAATATGTTAATAGCTATTATATTATATTTTTTATAAATTATTAAATGTTTTCTCTCATTCTAAATAAGTTATTAAACGCGTAGCATACTCGATAGTCACACATAACTAAATGCGGAATCTATAAGGTTGTGAGAACAGTGAAGCAAGCAAGGTTGGAGCGTCAATGTGATTTAGAAATTAATTTTGATGAGCGAATCACAAAAATTGAGAATCAAAATCTCATTTAACAAAAAAAGAAAAGAAAAGAAAAAAAGAAAATCTCTTATTTGTGGTTGATTTGTGACAACTGCTAATAATCTTATTGTGGTTGCAACCACCCGCAAGACAGCTTCATGGTACAACAATTGTGCAATGACTTAACCTACTTTTTTTAATTTAAATTTAATTCCTCTGTGAGATGATTTTGCATGAGATTTACATTTAGTTAAAATTTAATACATTTGCAAATAATAATGCCATTACCTTGCTTATTTTGTTAGTACGTTTCTCTCAAATAGTTCACATGTCAAGCTATTATTGGCTAAAACCACTACTTAGTCTCAAACCAAGATATAATTTCTCCCTTCTCAGGGTAGTGGTGTTTGAATCCTAATGTTTTTATGAAATTATTTTAGACTTGAAACATACTCAGAGAAAATAATGAATGTCCAAACTATCTGAACTCATTAATTCCAACACGAGTATTTTTTATTTTGCTCACTAATAACCATTGTTTTGAAAATGAGATCAGCCAGACGAACTGAAAATGGTTAACAGATAAAAAAATTAGAGCATTTTAGAACTAACGAGAATCAGTTAAACCAACTCAAAATCAGTACACCAAATTAATTTGAATGGATCTTTTTGAATTTATTTTATTTTATTTATATTTATATTTATATTTATATTTATATTTTTTTAATTTAATAAAAAAATGTTTCAAAAGTAAATAAAAATAAAAATATAAAAAATTCATATAAATATTAATTATTTTGTCAATTATTATAAATTTTAATCTTGTGAAACATATAATTTAGTCATTTCTATTAAATTATAGTTTTATATATTTTAATTTTTCATATTTTTATATCATTTTATTATTAAAATAATGCATAATATTAACAAAAAATATAAATTCAATTACTGCTTATTTAACTACAGTCCAGTCTAGTGGTGACTACAGATCAAATTTTAATAATAATTTATTCCGACACAATATATTGGAGAGGTGATATACTGATATACAGATGTGGTAATGTTATGAATTCATTGGAAACCCAAAGTTATAATTTTTGGTTTCTTTTTTAGTTTTTTCGGCGGCTCTCTCAAAAGTGCTATATATCTTTGACAGAAAGGTATAAAAAGAAACTGCTATATTTAGGTTTGATTGCCATACAGCTAAAGACTAAAAAAGAGCGTGACAATGTAAGTTTTAGTGCTTTTTATTTATTTATTTTTGTTTAATTTAGGAATGTATTTAAGAAACAAGCTTATTAGGCAACCTAATTTAGTGGAACATCCTAACTGAGGGTAGTGAATATTGGAAAACAGAGGAGATTGTGAGAAAGCAAATAAATGTAGTGCTTTGCTTATTCATTAATTTTGTCTTGTCCACAAGTCAAGGAAGGGTCCTTTCCCTTTATCAAGGGTCCTTTCCATTTATCAAGTGGAGGTATACCTCCTCCTAACTGTAAATTTATCTGAGGAAGAACCCTCTTTCTAAGGTTAAATTTTTCTATCTTTTCTTTCTTTCTTTCTTTCTTTCTTTCTTTCTGTTCTTTAATCACACCAATCACTGTGCTAGCTAGCCCCACCTAGCTTCATCCAAATTCCATTACGCAAAAAGTATTAAGATTGGATGGCATAACCACTCTAATTTGAACCTAACATTTATCGGTTAATATTAATTAATTTATAATTAAATTAACGGTGGAACTACTTTAATTAGACAAATCAAAATAAATCAAAGATAATAAGGTCAAATAATTCGGTTCATATGAAAATACTATTATCAACTTAATAGAATGAAGTTTGGATTGCCTAAACAAAATGAAAGAAATGAAGTTTGGATAACTTACATAATATTTTAAGCTTAAACTTTGTTGTCAACATATTTACGTGGAAAAAAAAAAAAGAAGGTCCGTTCATAGAGAGAAACCAAGAGATACGCATATTATAAATCTGGGTCACCGTTTATAAACAAGAGGATATATCTTATTGTAATTTTTTATCCTGTAAAAGGTGATTAAAATCGTTGATTATTTTAAAATTTCATTTTGAATCAAGATTTTTTTTCTCTCAAACCTCATCTGAAATTACCTTTTTTTTTTAATTAAATTTTTCTGTTTCATATCAAATATCAAGCACTTAATTATGCATTCAAATTAAATTTTAAATTTAAATTTCTTAACTTACTTTTCCCCCTCTTAATCTAAATTACGTGTATTTATTTAAATTGATTATGTATATTATTTTATAATTTAAAATTTTACTTTTTAAAATCTTGATTAATTTAAAAATAGCAATGCAACATATGAGATACTTACAAATATAACATCGTTTGATTTGATTTGTTGGTTTAAATGGTTAAGCCTCCACTGAAAATATGAGTGATTCACTTTACATCTGGTAGACTAGTGCTGACAACATTTTATTTTATTTTTTTGACAGAAGTGATGACAACAATTTAAAACCCAATAAATAAGAGGAAAATAATGTTTCTTAATCACCCATAATTCAAATCAAAACGACTTTCTAAGCATGAATGGATCTGTATTAGTAGGTTTGGGGGCTGCTGCCTCCATAAGATTTTATCTTCTTCTTATTCTAACACATATAATTTTGTCCTATATTTTAAAATGTAATTAAAAAATAAGTTATGATATGAGTATTGCTCCCATTAATTCATATATGTAAGTCTATATATATCCATTGCTTGCTTGATTACGTTCTTTATCTAAAGCCACCACTGGTCCACTGCACAAGCTTTATCTATATAAACCCATTTAAATTATACGTAAAAAATAGTAAGATTGGAAGCTTGGAACTAAAAAAGCCGAAAGAATGTGTTACATAATAATATACGGTGGAAATTTTTAATGAAAAGAATTTCTACAAAAAAAAAGTTGTTAGAGAGGGATCCAAACTCATTGGACTTGCTATTCCTTCCATATGATTGTGGTGTGGCAACCAGCTGTGATTCATCCTTACACTCAATAACCTTTTTGATGTTTGGAAAAGGAGTTAAAAATCATATATAATTAATGGGATAAGATAGGGAATATTTGTTGATATGTTAGCTTTGTTATAAGCTTTTGCAAATTTACTAAATATACTTACTAAATAATACTTTAGTAAGTTATAAAGTTACTAATACATTAAAAAATATATTATTTAGGATAGTCTTCTTACACAAACGTTTATTGATCTAAAAGACAAGTTTAATTATCAAATCTCAAATTTAAATTGTGTGAATAAAAAAAAATGTATCGTGAGAATTTTATATCCTTAAATAGATTTATCTAATTCAATTCAAATTAGTCAAAGTTCAAATTGACTTTTTGATTGGAGTCTAAAATTAAAAAAATCTCCCTTAAACAATAGTTATAAGGAAGAATGTGAGGATCGCATGGCATTTCGTTTGAATTTGATTCAGTATTTGAGTTCCTATACCAAGTGAATTTTTCATATAGACAGACTATGATGATTCAAGAAATCTAGAAAAAGAAAAAAGGATGACCAAATAAGCTTTATAGAAGAAAGCTTTGCTTGTTTTAGTGAAGTTTCAAGCGTTTCACCCACTCCTTCTTCCTCTTTTTCACACAAATTTTAGATCCTAAATGGCCCTCAACTTCATTAATACCTTTTATGTTTCTCAACTAAATGCCATTGAGACAGCATAACTGTATCCATCTGTCATTGTTTTTCCATATCTCTTTTTATAATATTTATGGATTAGTTTAATTAAGATTAAAAAAAAAAGTGGTTGTAAAAAAAATAAAATTAAAGAAAGTAGTTTTGGTATAAAATAATTTAGTGATTATTTTTAGAGATTTTTAATAAAGTAGAATTCAATTTATGTTTGTTTATAATCATAAATTTATTTTTTAAAAAACAATAAGTTGATTTTATGAAAAGCTATTCAAAAGAGTTTTTAATTTTAATCAATTTTTTTTCAGCTTCTGATTATTTTAAAAAACTTAAACAAATACCTGAAAAATTAAAAGATGTGTTTTTTTAGATGATTTTTTTTTAAATTGTAACAAACGAGTCCTATATCAAAAGTATTAAAACCATAGCTATTATTTATATAACATTATTTTACAATATTTTGTAATATTATATTTTTCTAATCTCTCTATATTACATCAATAATCTTATCCTTTACTTTTCTCTTTTTTGTACCCATCTCTTTTTATATAACTTTTTTTTTTAAAAATAGACAAATATATATTTGTTTTTTAAAAAATTAGAGTAAAGGAGGGATGAATAAAAAATATACATCATCTCTAGTTATCGTAGACGCTTATCTCATCATAACATGTCTAATTAAAGATTTTACTCATTTTAAGTCCTTCGTAGCCTCCCATACTACTAACTTCAGGAGGACTTGCACGATCGTGTCAATAATAGTCCAAATTTTTTATTTTTGGTTGATGATCGAAAGTACATATCTTGTCTGGTATTGGGTCCAAAATACTCTAAACCGAATCATGATAATGCTATACTTTGTCAAGGATGTCAGACCCGTTCTGTGACACTTTCTTTACTTTGAGCGGTTTAAAACTTGATACCTTATCTATCCCCAAGGACTTACCAAAGCTTGTGTACATTCCTCATGTATCTTTTGTGGTCAACCTATGCAATCTCCATTCTTATTTCTCACATGTTAGGGATTTTAACTTATTCTACTTTCCTCTTCTCCAATTATCAAACTTTTTTGATACTTTTCAACTTAACAATAAAACTTTGTATTGTACCCTTTCTCAGTACTAATTTCTATTTCAACAGCAGAGTTTTGCAATAACTCTATTTCATTCTCACTTCCAACATGAGTTTCACTTAACTTGTTTTGGTAATTTCCCAGTTCATCTTCTATCTTAGGGTTGCTTGTAACATTTTACTATCTTCTTGGGAAAATTTCATCAATATATAGATTTTTCTACTATTAGTAGAGAAGATAAATCATCATCATATAATATAGGAATATTCAAACTCAAAATTAAACAAAATTTTAAACAATATATCAAAATCACAATTCAAGATAATAAGAAAAGGGTGCAATGGTCTTTTTCAGTAATCTTTTACTGTTATTTATTTCTTTAGTTTTTGATCTCATATTTCTTCATATCCATATCTTGTTCTATCCTGTTTAACTAATTATTGTTAGAATTTAATTAAGAAAATTATTAATATGTTAAGATTAATCAAAAAGAATAATACAAGGGCAAAATCATCTTTTTCGAAAAACTTATTATTAATGCTACTTAGTTAAATTATTAAAGAAGAAAAGATACAACTTTCTTTAAAAAATATATACAATTGTCTTATAAAAAGTATACACCTGTCTTTGAAAAAATGTACAACTTTCTTTGAAAAAGTATATAATTTTCTTCGAACAGAGAAAAATGCTGTACGAGCAACCCAATTTCGAATTCAACAAATTAATCATGGTTTTCAATATAATTTGATTTAAAACAATAGATAAAACACCTAAGAATCAATATCTAAAAATAAAGAGGAAGAACAAAGGCCCCTCCTATCTTCGTTTCATTTTTTTGGTGGGTATGTCGAGATTCTGTTGAGGGGTGGTTGTTTGCAACGTCGTCTCCTCCTCATCGCGACCCTAGGTGGCTTGCTATTTCAGTTCATGGCTCGTAGCGAAGTTTCCGTTTGGTGCTTCGAAGGAGAAGAAAATAAATGTATGGGGAAACTAGAGTTGTGAAGGGTGAGAGGTACAAACAATAGTTTAAATAAAAGGAAGTAGACAACATTTTTGTAGAGGAGGAGAGCGGGTTGCAAGTGTAGCAGAGAAAAGGAGGCTCGAGGAAGAAAAAGGAGGAAAGTTGCAGCAGTTTGGCAAAGGCGATGTGGCTCTCTAGTATCTATTCATCCTTAGCGACTTTAGAGTTTAAAGGGAAGGAAAAACGCTATTCTAACACCAGAAGTGGCTTGGCTCAATAGTTAAGACGTTGAGTACCAAACGTCATGTTCCTCCCTTCGAGTCCCAACCAAGGGGGCTTAGATTCGAATGTCAGTCCCCAATTTTGGGCTTCTCAACCTTTTTATTAATCTACTTATTTTTGTTATTTAATTAATTTCTTTTGATTTGGATTATTCTAAAGAAAAGTCTAGAGAATTTAATTATTCTTCTTCCTTTATTTTATATATTTTATTTTATTTTTTTTCTCATACAAAATTTTGTACGTTAATGATTATCTATAGTTATTATTTTTCCTAAAAATTATTTATTTCTTAACAATTAATTAATAAATTTTTATTATTCTAATAATTTTAATAATAACAATTAACTTTTAAAATACTTTAATTTAATTTCTAACACACACATAATACCAAAATCACTCTAGAAATAATCATATTTACCATCCCAATATTAATTTTCTTATTATTTACTTTCATTACTTGCTATTTTTCTCATTTTAATTAATAACATCATAATTATTTTATAATTTTAGTTTTCATTTATCTAGGACGTTATAATTACTACTTTGTAAGAAAATATAAATTTAACTAAAAAAATTGTCCAATAACAAAAAAAATCAATTTATTTTATTTTATTATAAATAGTCAAAAAATTAAAAATAATTTATTCACATTTTAATAAAATAAATTTAATTATGAACACTAAATAAGATATTGATAGTTTGAAGTTTGTGATACAAATATTTTTTTTTTCAATCACGAATAATATTTTTTTCTCCTCTTATCTTTATTATTTTGCATTATTTGTGAAATTCTAATATGTTTTTTTTTTAAACTCAAATGCATTGATCTTAACAAATTGAATAAATCTTGAAAAAACAAATTGAATATTAAGTTTTACTAAAGATCTATCAACTTTTGCTTATAAGACAATGACAATTGTTATCATGCAGCATTCTTCTTTTTTCTTCTTCTAATTTTTAATAATATATAAACATATTCTTATTCGGTGATTCTTATCTCTTATTATTTGGTTAACAACATAATTTATTTCAATTTAATAGATTTTTAGTACATAATAGAAATTTTTCCTAAAAAATCTTTTTAATGTAGATACTAATTTTTATTATATATGACCATAAAATTTCTTTGTGACATGTGAAATTGATCACTAATATTTATAATCTACGATCATAAAAATGCTTAAATTATGTTTTGTTAATTTTTTTTTAATATTTGATAAATTATTATATATTTTTAGAAATAAATAAATATTTCACATAAAATTTAATGATTATATAATTTATTATTATTTTTTATTGTAATTGTACCTCTTAAAATTCAAGACTATCTTTGTGAAATTTAGAATACTTTTCATAAATAATCAACAAATGCAGTAATAATCCCCGTTAACAAATGCAGTACTCAACAATACTTTTCAAAATACTTGAAATTCATAAATACACTAATTAAAATATTTTAATTTAAAAGTTAAATATAGAAGGTATTTTTAAAATTAAAATAATCCAATATAATAAATTCGATTACTAAAATACTTTAATTTCATAAATTCATAAGTATGAAAAATTAAGATTATTTCTTTATATTATTACTTATATTTGTATTTGCAGTATATTTGGCGTAATTATTTTATATTTTTTATATTTTTGGATTTTGTTTATATTTAATTTGATTAATATTTGAATAAACATTTTTGTTAATTAAAAAATTTAAATTTTATGTTTTTTTCTTATATAATTTTTATTTTTGAGTGTTTTATTTTGTTAGAATAATTTTGAATAAGAAATTGGAAAAAAAAAAAAGATTCAAAGAATTTTCAACTCTTAAAAATTATTGAAGTTTTTGTTACAACTTAAGCAACAATTTTTGGACAACTTTTGAACACTTAAACGCTAACTATTTGGTGGGTCCTATTACTAATGCATATAAAAGGTCCTATGAAAGAAAAAGAGACACACATTTTTTGAGAGAAAAATGAGAGTTTTCAAAGAAAAAACCTAAAGCTCAACCACTTTCATATTAAAGGACTCTTCAAGACTCATCTCTTCTTCAATTTCTTTCCTTATGGTTATGAGTAACTAAATTTCATCTTTCGCTGAAATTTAATGTAGTTGGGTTTAAATATCATGTAATTACTATTTTCTTCTTATTGAATAAAATTTTATTATTGTTCCTTTTCCGTACCTAATGATTGTTTTTTTAGATTTGATCACTCATTTGTATAATCCTTTTTATTCAATTGTAATTGAAAAATTCAAATAGATTGTGAACTAAAGAGAATAACCAATAACTTTTATGCTCAGAGATAGAGTAAAAATGATTGGTCATTATTAAAATTCATTTTCTTAATACAAGTCATTTGGTAATGTTAATAGAAGATTAATAATATAATTATATGATTTAGATTCTCTCAATTAAGAACTAAGATTAGAATAATCTATATATTAATGATAACATAGACTTAATTGAATAAAAATAATTGATAATGCATGATTGATTAACCTAACAAAATTAAATAAGATAATCTCATTTTATTGAATTACACTTTGATTTCTCTACATCCCAAATGTTGATAAAATTCTCTAACCAATTTGTTTACTTTAATTTCTTGCAATGTTTTATTTTAATTCTAATACTAATTTTTGTACTCTATTTTAATTATCATAATTATCTAATTATTATTCAAATTCCAATAGAAACAATATTTATATTTAATTTTTATTACTTGTACGCACTAATATATTTGACGAATTCTTAATATGTAATAAGTTATAGTTTATGTTGATAATGATTTATTATTTTTTAATAATTTTTTAGGAAAAATGAATTTAGATTTGTGAAAGTAAAATTATATATATAATATATCTAATATTAAAAAAAATATTTTTATATATAAATTAAAAAATAAATCTTAATTATATAATCATACATAAACTATTCAAACTAAAGGACATTTAAAATTATATTTGACTGAAGTTCCTTTTGACTTATTAAAAAATTACATTATTTTTATATTTTAATTTTAATTGGTTATTTATAATCAATATTTATTTTTGTTCTTCTAATATAAAAATTAATGAATCTGAATATGTTTTTAGTGCTTATCATATATGGTACTGAATATGCGTCATGTGTTGTATCTGTGAATGATTCTTCATAATAGTAATACACATTACTTGCTCGTAATATTGCTAGATCCTGAAATATAGGCACCACGCCACCTTATAACAATTCAAAATTCTCAGGTAGTGGGCCAAAACAACAAGTCAATTGTGGATAATACTATCTTCCTCCGCTGCTTTTTTTTTTTGTTTGTATTTTTCAAGTTTTTCCTTGAGCTGTAATTGGGTTATAGGGCATATTTAAAGATAAATTGAAGGAGACACGTTTTTCATCTCATACCATAATATATATCTATAACAATAAATAAGTAAAAAGGAGTGAACCAAGCATTTTAAAGAATATGATTTTACATAGAAGTGGCTATGCGAAGGTCTGTTTCCACCATTAAATCCAACCATTGATGATTATACATATATAATAAGGATATGACTGCATCTTCTAGCTGAGTTTTCTGTTCAACCTGTAATAGATGTTTACATCAAAGGGCAAGCATGCGCTTATGTTTAGTGCACTAACTAAATTAATTATCCAACTCATACACATGGACAAATATAAGAGTGAAAGTTTCTACGATGGACCCTACGGAATCAGAAAGGAAAAGAAAATTAATATCACACTAAAAGAAAAAATAAAATAAAACAGTGTACCCTCACATCAAATATTTGTGGTTCAGATAAGTGGCTAATTAATCAGGACCTAAGAATGCGATGATTTACCAATGGCAAGAAACTAGCAATGATTCTAAGATCCAAATACTTTATGGCATTATCCACTGAAGGGTCAATTATTATCCTCATGACTGTAGATAGGAGAGAGACATGAGAGAAGAGTGATAAGTGAATTCAGAGATTAAAACACCAGAAGTGAAAAAAGTTATTTATTCTCTTAATTGGTAATATACACAGAAAGGTCTAAGAAGAAAAACCCATGTAGGGGTAACCAATGAGCATGGACTAAAAACGGGTCATTGTCTGCCTCACTCAACCCTCTTCATAGCACATCAATGACATCATCAATGTTGTTCCGTGAAATGGATTCTTCTTTGATTAAAATTCGGTCACGACGTTGATGTTTATTATGAATAATGGGTGGGATCTGACTATATTGACATAGAATTTAGGAGAAAAGATCAAAGTGAAACATGGCAGCAATGATCATAAAAGGATAGATTTTATATCAAAATTAAAATGAATGATTTATTTATTTTTATTGCCGAGGATGTTTGTTAGTGCTCTAGTGCGTAAGAAAATCCACAATCTGCTTTATGGTGTTACTGTTGATAAGTCAGTTACAATGTTACAGACATGCAATACGAGCAATTCCATTTCTCAGTCAAAGTGAATTAATACTGGTTAATCATAATAGCAAATTTCAAATTTGATTCGACACCTTCGAACATCAATTTTTCAAAAAGCAGATGCTGGCAAAATTATTGGCACCAGTTTTTTTTATTATTAATTTTTTACTTATATAACAATATTAAAAAATATATTTTTTCAAGGTATTTAATGCATTTAGTTTTTTTTTTTTTAAATTTTGTATTTGACAAATTAAATAATTTATCTTTTAACTTCTTTGACTAACAAATCTGCTGAATTAAATTAAAGTATTTTAATAAATAAATTAACCTATTCATTAGTTTATAATTCATAAGTTAAAAAGTTCTAATAATATATTCTTTCTACATCCTAAACCCTAAATTTATTACAAACTATAAAATTATAAGTTAAATTCATTAGACAAGAAACAAGACTTACAAAATTTTATAATTTTTAATAAATTTCAATCAATAATAAATCATATATTAAAAAATATATTAAAATTTTCTTCACAATATTTTCTCTTATAATTTTATAACCTTTTCTCTTTTATATCTTTATTATTTTAACATGATTTTTTTTATTCTCCTTCTTTTAAAATCTTTTTTTAGATTATGCTCTCCAAATATCTTAATACTCTTTGTATTACTTTAATTTTTAATAAAATATTCGATCTTAAAAATTTCATAAAAACTTAAAGTTAATAAAAATATAAATTTATAATTATCAAAAAAAATATTTTTTTTTGTCTATAAGCCAAAAGTAAAATTTATATAAAAACATATAAATATATCTTGCTATCTTATTTTACATTTATTAATTATTTCAACCACTATCCTTACCATATATTTTTAATTTAATATTCTTGTAAGCTTTAAACTTTCAATAACTTATAAACTTTAGCTAAATTATTTGTTAATTTTGATAAACATGCATGACCTAAATAATCCATATTAAAAAAAAAGCGCTACCAAATCAATCCATTTGCAATTTTGCATCACCCTACCTCAGTCTACTAGTTGTTTCAGCTAAGTTGTTATTGGATTGAATTCTCTCGAGTAGAATTTTCACATTATCATACTATATGAAAATGTTTTACATCCATATGTCTCTTTCTTTATTCACAAGCATTATTAATCAAATTTCATTTATAATATATATATATATATATATATATATATATATATATATATATATAATATTACCTCTAAGGTTTATATAAAATATAATTAATTTATTTATTAAAACCAATATAAATAATTAAATTTGTTAATTTTATTAATAATATCATAAATTTTAATTTTAATTTAAATATATTCATAAAATTAAATAGTTTAAGTAGTGATTATATTTAATATCATTACACATAATTTAAATGATAATTTTTTTCATCAATAAATGTAACTTGTATTATTAATAGGTCAATAGATGCATTAATTTACATAAAAAAATGAGTGAATTTTTTATTAATAAATTTTATAATAAATTAAAAATATAAAAAATTAATAATTAATACATTTAAAAGTGAGTTTATGTCTCTTTATAATTAAAAATAAAAAAAACACTCATTTATTTCTTTTAATTGATAAAAAAATAACATAATGTGAAAGTTTTTTATATTGTTATCAATAACAATTTAACATATATATTGATAAAAATTATACTAATAATATTTTCTAATTTATTGATATTACAAAATTTTTGACACCAACTCTCTCCCTATATATAATTTTAACTTTCTCTCCCAAGTTTTTGCTTTGAGGCTTTAATAAAGATAGGTTAGGATTACCTTCCTATAGGTTTTCTTTTTAATTTTCTACATGAGTTTTAGTTTGGTCCTCCCACAATTGTTTCTTTTTGTGAATAATATTTGGACAATGCTGAAAGTGATGGATAGAGCCGGAGGTACCAACACAGTAGAAATTTTCTTATCTTATTGTGATGTATTTGTATGTCCTTCAATTAAAAAAAAAAATTAATAGAAATTTCATTCGCAAAGCCAACACCAAAGCTTGTATACCATTCCAAGTGAAACACTGAATCAACCGAACCAAACGGTTGATGACTCATTTCACCTGAGCAAAATTAGGGACACATCCGACCCAACCGAAACAAATTTGTCTCCAAACAGAACAACATTAGCCCGTATAGACTAAAATCATATGTCTAGATCAATCACAGTTCAAAAGAAAGAAGATTACGGACATCCCATCTCATCTTATTAATCTTTTGATACTTAATAAAAAGAAAATATTATATATAAAAGTAAATAATATTCAATATTTTAATAATATAAAAAAATAAGTAAGAAAGTTATTAAAAAAAATATTATAGAAGGACTTAGAATTAATTATTTTGTAAACATAAATTATTGTGTTACTTTTTGGTGTTTTTTTTTTTTTTTACTGTTACTCCACTCCCAAGTACTGCGATTGAACGCAGGGCAACAACTACATTATAGGTTTGTCATTTCATAACCTCTAAGCTTTGCACCCCACAATTGGTGTGAATGGTCATCTTGGTCCTGAAGCTCTCGCTTTCTGTCCTTTTCCTTCTGCTTCTGGGATAAAAGGGAGAGACTGAATTGAAGCATATATGTTAGGTCGTGCACTCGTGCCTAACAGGTGTATTCCTTATTGTAACGACCTTCTTTTACTTTGCATTTTTGACATCTTGTGCATAAGTGGTTTCTGATTAGGACATACATACTAATCAACTAATCTAATTGCTCACTAGGCGTACATTCAATGACTAATTCATATAACGAATCAAAGATAAACTTGCTGGTGGCACTCAATTAAGGGGTGGGTTGAATCACATTAATGACTCAATTAAAAAACTCTATATATCCAGTACCAATTTCCTCTTCTCATCTATAACATATTAAAACTAATTAAGTGTCATTTGGTTATGTATTCATATAAATCGTGTATATTGGAGTAGTGTGCACGTCAACAGTTCCTTCATGTAAGCATGTTAAGGATATTGCTCAGTATTAAGAAATTAAAAGCATCGCACGAAGCTTACACGAAATATGTGATTTATTTATGTGAAAGCTTAATTATTTTGTTTTTGTGCATCAATTCCTTAGAAGACTTAATCTTTGATGGTGAATTATAAATTTAATTAAACTTTACAAAATAAGTTTATAAATTGAGGATTATTTTTTATTTATATATATTATTTTATCTATGGTATAGTGAGCGTTTTTTATTTTGCAAACCGCTAATGGTTTATGAATCCTCCAAGAATAGCCTCACCTCTACTTGTTTGATATATGGCCTTATTATAATTTGTTCTTCATAACGATGAAATAGAAAAGCTAATTAGTTGATACTCTGCTGCATCAAAAGAAGGCACAAAATTAAGAAGTATGCAGTTGGCAAATAGTCTTGAAAAAAGAGAAAAGAAGTGTGAATCATCAATGTTTGTTCGATTCTGCTTCTTATGGCTGAGTGTTATGGGCCAATAAGCTTAATGTTGGTTCCACCACTAAGGTGGGAGATTGTTCCGTCAAACACAGGATATTTCATGGGATTCAACTATCTCTTTATTTCACTGTCATCTTTTATTTTTTAAAATATGATAGAAATAAATATTTTCATGTTTATAAAAAGATTATGATGATATATTTTATTTAAAAAAAAAAATTAAATTTTTATATTTTAAGTAATTTTTTATTTTTATAAAAAGAGATGAATATGCCATATTCTTATAAAAATAAAAGTTATTGTTTATAATAATAATATATTTTTATTATTTTTATTTTTTAATTAAATAAATTTTAATTTTTAAATTACTAAATACTAAACAATATGTTTGTAGGTATAATATTTATGGATATAACATTTCTAAGAATATGATTTATAGGAATACAAAATTTTACAATAAAACAAAATGTCCTCTAAAATCTTCTATTATTATTTCTTTGGATTCTCAACTGGCTTTGAAGTTTCTTAAAGATGAATGACCCTAAACTTATCATTGTTGTAACTTTGTGCAGGCTATTCATATTAATATATTTCATTTGTTACCAAATAATTACAATTTAAAATTTATAAACATGTTTCAAAATCAGTGATGTTATAATTTTTAATAAGATATAAAATTATTTCTTTTAATTTTATTTTTTAATAAATATTGTTGTTTTAAAAAATTTAATAATATATTTATTAAAATTAAAAAAGAAAATACAAATATTTTAATAAAATTATCCTATAATAAATATTATTTTCTTGAAACTCCATATTATATCTATAATATTCTCCCGTCGTTTGTCTCTAATGCTTTATTAGTTAATATGGTTTGTATTAATTTTCTTAGAAGTTTTTAGTTCTCCTTAATAAAGTATCCATTCAAAAATAATGAAGATATAGTTGTTGTTAATGTATATAGGGAATTTAATTTTATTACACAAGAATAAGTTTTAGAGATAATACTTTTAAAGCAGAGAATAAATTATTAAAATAAATAAGGTAGATTAACTTCAAATTTACAATTACAGAAAGTTTTGGTATTAATAAACATGTATTTGAGATTGGTTAAAATTAAATAATAATTTTTAATAATATAAAATATATAATATATTGTTTGATTAAGACTATAAATCCTTCTACTATGATTTGTTCTAGTTTGGGATTTCTTTTGTTATTACGAGTTGTTAAATTCGTAGCTCAGGTTATGGCAGATTATATATTATAACCTTTGTTGTTTTCCCATTTTTTTTTTTAAGTTTCTTTGTTGAATTAAGTTCATTCTATTACTTTGAATGACATATTAGATAATGGTTACTCTTCTTATAATTCTAATTGGTTGAATGACCAATGATCATACCACATTAATTTAATTAATTGAACTATAGGGTTTAGCAAATTTAGAGTTTTTGGACGATTAATCATAATCCTTTATTTTTAATAAGATATTAAATTAAGGTTTAACATATTTATTTATTCATATAATATGATCAATTTTTATTTAAATCTTTAAAAATTTATTAATTTATTTTTTTTATAAATTTTAAAAGTTTAAACATGATACCTAGAATGACATGCAAACATGTTCATCATATGTTGTCTCAAAACAATCATTTGTGCAACATGTTTAGGTACGTATTACATCATCATTAAATAATGATAAATAATAAAAATCATATAATAAATAAATAAATTTATGAGTATCAAAACCTACTTTTTGAAGGACTGAACAAAAATTTGCCATAAACTAACATTTTTTTTTCAGTATGAATTAATTTTTCTTCTTTAATATATTTCTTGATTGTTGTCTTTCATGATCATTAAGGGTAATGATTTAAGAGAAAATATTAATACTGTATAATTATTAGATATGTTAAAAGATTATAAATAATTGACAATTGCGCGAATACAGGTGACGGAAGCAAAAAAATAAGTATTAATTACACATTTAAAAAAAAAATCTTTAAGTGAATCTAAAATTATTGTTTTTTCTTTTGATCTTATAAATATGTATTAATTTATTTATTTGCTTTCTTTCCTTTTTTTTTTTTTTTTACTATTTTTAAAATTTTAAGTTTAAGCCATATCTAATATTTTAGTTTGTACATTATACCAGATAAATATTTATAAAAATACACATTTTAGTATATAATAATTAA
>JAMLFT010006076.1:0-16593 GCA_026544285.1 Pachyrhizus erosus
CTAATTAGAATTTATTATCTAATAGAATAAATATAAATTAAGTATTATTGAAAAAAAAATAAAAAAAAGAAAACACAAAAAAATTAAACAAAAATAAATACAAATATATAATATATTTGTAATTGTAATTATAATTAAAAAATGTAACTCCTTAAAAGCCAAAAGCTGTTGTACCACAAATAATTATAACAAGTTCAGTGATGTGGAACTTCTCAACTCCAAGTAATTATAATTAAAAAACAAGAATGCAACTCCTTCGAAGCCAAGCACTGTTCTCCCACGCACATCATTTTTTATAGCAAGTTCAGCAATGTGAAACTTCTCACTGCAAGAAATTATAATAAAAAATAAATGTAACTTCTTCCAAGTCAAAGGCTGTTCTCTCACACACATAAATTTTTATAGCATGTTCAGCTACGTGGAACTTCTCACACTGCAAGTGCCAAATGTTTTAAAGATGGAATTTTCATTTTTACTGAACTTGAAACATGGATGATTAGCAGGCAACCTTCTGTGTGCTGAACTGAAGATTAATTATTTTCTAAAAAGGGAATGACAAGGGTCAAACTTTAGACTACTTTCTGACAGGTTCTGATACCATATTGTGAATCAACTATTCCAAAAGAATTATGTATACATTTATAACAGTAATTTTAGAATCTTTGATCTTTCACTACATGTTGATTTCAATATATGACTAGGCATGTTGTTTGCAGCCTATTACATCCACCATAAATACTTTGACATTACCTTATACAAAATCTTTTTACTTCATCCAGTTAAAATCAGAAAGAAACTGTCCTAAGCATTCGGTTTTCTATTTTTTTATTGCATTCTATGGAATTGATCGTTTACTCTCATTTCTTTCATTTAAACACATGTGGATTGGGGCTATATTATTTTTGGTGAGTTCTTACTCCCATCAATTTACTTGCTCAATCATGGAACTTGGCATTGGCTTCTGCCTTAGAGTAAACTTTTTCTCTATTGACAATTTCATTGTAACAGGTTTTGGTTATCACCTAAAAGCTTGAATTAGAATTCAGTTATGCAATTTCTCAATTCATCATCCTTATTTCAAACTTTATTTTACATTCGTAGAAGCCAAGGTTTCTTTATTCTGAAATACCCCTGATTTTAGTATAAGTAATTAATTTTGACAGTGACAGTCACAGTTCTGTAATTTCTTAACCAATGAAAATATTTGTCACACGCAAAAGTAAATTTTGTTGTAAAACATTCTATGCACTTGATATCGAAGACGATAACTTACACTTTCGTGTAAACAGAAATGGCCAATAAGTTCAGTTATAATTTTCATCCCATAAAGGGAACATTTAAAATGAAATTCACTGCTCTCGAAATATTTTAAACACAAAAACGTTGAAGAAAAACGACTTAGTCCTTCCAAAATTTGAGAGTGCTACACACTATTAAAATCGAAAACCCTTTATAACTGCAATGGTAGGGGCCGCGCGAACGCAGGCCCCCTCTATCACAAATTATGACGTAGGCTCTGCCACTTGGGCAGACCTTAGAGCAGCACCCCTCCTAAGTGCAATGGAGGTCACTCCCCTAGGCCATAGGCCTTCTTGATCACCCATTGACCCCGTCCAGGTAAGTATGTTGCTCAATCGTACACACTTATTTTTTATAGCCCTTGCTCCTCACTACATCACCTATGTTCAACGATGTGGGACTTTACACCCTACGGGAGTACAAAGATGCTTTATTTTCTGTACAGAATAATAAATATTGTGGAATTACGAACCTTAAACAAAAAATACACCAGGAAATTGTTATTGAGAAACAAGTAGTGAATGGTAAGTTATTAGGAAGCAAGTAACGAATTACAAAATGAAAATGTGGTGTTATCCATATGTAGTTACTACATTGTGTATTCATCCCTGGAAACATCTATTCCCTCAAACCAACAGACACCTCTAGATAAATGAGAATGGTTTAGCCAAGTAAGATCACTCCTAACTCACAGTTACAAAATAATATTACAAAAATCCATATGCATTTTTCTCAGTGGCCACACACTTCGTACAACAAAAAATATGTCACAAATATGAATTTCAACAGAGATTAGTCTGGTCAGCATGCATATTGTGGCATATTACTCTAAACTTACTCGAAAGACGATGAAAGTCCAGTCAAGTTAACAAAAGGGCTGTAGAAAGTATTTAGAAATCAAATATTGGTTAACATGGTAAAAGTAACGGTATAACAATGTTAACAAATAGTTTCCTACTTATATTAGGGATTTTCTTGTTACTTGTATAGGCATGAAATACCAAAAAATCCATCAAGGACATCTTGAGATTCATTTCAACCTTGATAGACAAACATGCAACACACAAATATCTTCAGAAAATTGTTAAGCAAAGGGCAAACATACTTCAAGAAGATTGCGCTTTTGCGCGATTTCGAGTCTCTAACTCCAATTCAAGAGATTCATTTTTTTTCGATGGTCTAAAAATATCTATTATTTTTTTCTTGATAGTAATGTTATTTTTATTTTCACTAATTTTTTTATTTACATTAGAATGTAAAAAAAGTCAGTAAGCTCACTACTGACTCACACCTAGAAAGTTTCGGGAGGAAATGTCCGGTTCCCGCCTCCTGCTTTCGAATGTCTTTTTTTTGACAAATAAAAAACTACTGAATCAGACTTGGTTCCATAAGGTTTGATTTGCATGTGATACACGAGACAGAAAATACATTCAAGCTTTTAATAATAGGCTCAACAGCTCAATAGTCAAATTACGGTTAAAATAAATGTTAAATCATGTTTGAATAAATAACAATCAAATATACCATTTTAACAATATATGATATGGTAAGTAACAAAGTATAAATAAATAAATTACGTAAAATTTTAAATTAACAAAAATATATATTCAAACAGATAAAAAATTAAATAATAACAATGCATATATAAATTTCATCGATAGTTCTTTATTTACGTCACAAAATGTTTTTATTAAATAAGTCTTAGAAACGCAAAAAAAACATTTTAAAAAAATAAAATCAAAGCGTGGTTCTGGACTAATTTAATCGGTTTTTCGCTGATTTTTTGCTTCGCTGTTTACTTATTGCTTGAGTTGTCTATACTAATGACTTAGCCAGTTCACCAATTTTCAGATGGAACTGGCCTATGTTTGGAAATAATAGATGATTGTCATGCAATATTACTAGACAAATGAGTCAGAACGTAATGCTTTGAAATACTGTACGAGCGCGAAAAATATAACATTTGCCAGAGGCTATCTATATTAACTAATTAAAGCCATGTATCCCATGGCTTAAGGTATTATATATATAACTGGTGTAAAAGAAAAATTAGTAAATGCATTTGCTTATGAAATTTACATTGCAGCTACTTTAAACGAGAGCCAATAACCTACTACGAATTTACATTTCTCACCCTCACCCCCACACAAGCTACATATAGGGAAAAAAATGTAAAGTTGTAATCAAATTAGAAAAAAAAAAAATGAAAGTGGAATTACAAAATCACAATCAAATCCCTATTCTCTCCTATTATGCCCATCCCAGCTTCCCTTGATGCTTTATCTTGGATAGAAGCCAATTCTAATTGATGGCACATTCTTGTTTAAGTCCTGCCAAAATGGGTTAAAACACCTCATGTACAGGTTATCACATCAATGAGCCAGGTCCTCGCTCCCAACACCAATTGTCGACTTGTCAATCATGCGCACATTGTACTGTTCATATACTCTAGCCCGATTCTCAGCCCACCAGTGTTCTGCTTGTTTCTCACTAAACCGCTTCCGACTGTGTTCACCAACGCAAAAGGTTAAACCCACATTATCATAAGGCTTAGCTATGAAATGCAACATAGTTAACTGAATTGCTAGTAAAGCTTTCTTTTCCCATCATAAACCAAATAAAAAAATAAAGCATTTGGGTAGGAAATTGCTTGTCAAAGCTTATACCCGATGGATATCATCTCTACATGAGAAATGCCAACACATTACACACTCTTTCCAGCACAAATGATTGAAATTCATGTAGATCCCACTAGAGAACATGTTGGGAAAAGTATATTAGAAAGTTAGTTGCTAGAATTCCTATACTTCATGTTACCAAATTTTGGAGGTGAACTTATATAAAGTGACCAAAAAAATGTAAATACAATAGAGCATTCTATACCTGAAGCGAACTCTCTTAAGATCTATTACACCTCCTGGTAGAGAGGTGAGAGTAATATATACACCAGGTTCATCTTGCTCAACCCATTCAGTCTCGTTATCCTTTGTTTTGCTCCAATTTCTGCTAGTAGCATCTGATTGACTGTGTTTAATTTGACCTGCACTCCGGCTGGTGATGGTGCTTGATCCATTTGAAACTAACTGGTTATTGGATCCGGTTGAGTCTGATTCAGGGCTTGTTGCTTGAATATTCAATCGATCAAAGGAAACATTGGTAAGGTCATTCGAACCGGGATTTGAGCCAAAGGAAGCAAGAGAGGGTGGTGATCTGACATTCCTAGATGCTCCTACAGGTAGCCTCTCAGCCATGTCCTTCAACTAATCAGTGCAAGAAACAAAGACATGTTAGATTAGAGAGACTAGTTCTGATACATCCAGTACAGATCCATAAGACATAAGCTTAAAATTTAAAATTCTAAATCCAGCAGTATAGTTTTTAGGTAAATAGCGCCCAACTGTAACTACTCGTGCTTTCACATAGTGTTAATTCATTTTTAGGCATAGAATCTACTGGAATAAGCTTTTCTAGATATAATTAGATTATTTTAAATGGAAAAAGAAAAGAGAAAAGGTTATCAACCCATTTCTCGTGTGCAGACTCAGTGCAAAGCATGAAAGTAAAATTTTTTTTGGTCCTTCAGTTTTTGCTTCATGAGTACGTGAGAGCTTCTAGCTGTCTTGGGAATATAGTTTTTAAAAGTGGCTTGAGGGGTTAGAGTTTCTACCTGGGCAGTAAGTGACTTAATCACTTCCTTTGCTGCTTTGCATTTGGCAGTTTCTTCGCTTGCAATTGCTATTGCTTCTTTTAACTGTTTAGTTGTTCTTTCCAACTCAACTTCTTGAAGCTGGGCTTTCCGAGTCAGGTTTTCCACCTAAAGGGGGTTAAAAAAATTCATCAGCATCGCTACAAATAAATAGCCAGGAGATTTCATCAAGTTGTGGTTTGGAAAAATAAATGAACAGGAGAAGTAAACTATTTCCAGTCAAAGAAAGTGAGTTAAACATCTTGTAGTGGTGTAGAAAAGATGGTTAACTCCCTAACCCAGTTGCTTCTTAAGAAAACAATAACTGCTTTAAAAAAAAATAGTTTAGGCAAACACATCAAAAAGGTAGAAAGCTACTTATTTTATTAAAGAAAAAAACTTAAACAAACTGGACTTTACATCTCTGCACATACATTGAAATTTTATATTATCTGACTTTGTAAATTACTATTCATCTCAATCATTAACAAATAATACAGCAAATAATGAAGTTAACTTCCAATTAAATATGCATTTAGCTAGCAACAGTCAAAGCAAGCAATTGGTATAAAACTCCATTCTTGCTTTTTTTTTTTCTTTCTCCCCATGGTAGGTGGGGTCATTTTCTTCATAAATAACCCACATTAAAAAAATATCATTAAAAAGAAAAACCTAGTTTGAATACAAAAGAGGGAGTCAATGCTCACATATGAGCTTGTTTACATAAAAATTCTATTCAAAAACTATTTCAGCAAGAGAATACCATCTATCAGTGAAAGCGTAAGATAAAATACCTGTGATCTTAAAGTAATAACCTCCTGACTGAGGCTATCATTGGTTCTCTTAGCATCATCCACAACTATCTTCGGGAATGCAAGTCCCCCCAATGTTGGGGTTGGAGTAGTTGAACGAGGTGGACTAGGTCGTCTAGATATTGGGGATGTTGCCCGGGAAACAATTCTAGATCCAGGAACAGAAGCTGAAAAAAACTTCTTCGATGATCCAAAAACAGGATTAAAAGATTTAGAAATATTCATTGCTCCCCATTGTGAACCACCATTTGGAGCAGGCGAGACACGGCTACTGTTGAATTCCAATTTTTTGTTTTTCTTTGAAGATCTGCTGTCCACTTGTTTCAAGGATTCCATTGAATAAAACCTGGCAAGTTGATTATGAGATCTGGAATCCAATTTATCATCCTTACCAATAAACTCAAGTGACCCCTGATTAACACTTCCTCTCCTGCTCATAGAAGACTGAGATGAAGAATCGGCTTCTGAAGTTTTCCTTATTTTATTAAAGCAATTATCACAGACACGATAAGATTTGTTGGGGTTTGGTGCCATTGAAGCCTTAACAGTTTTCTTACTACTGCATGAATGACAAAAAACAAGTCCACAATTATAACAATTGTGGCGTTTCCTTTTGAAATTGAATGGCAAGCGACAGCCAGAACACATGGACTGGTCAACACCAGATACCCACTTATGCAGGCATATGGCTGCAGTGAAATTTGTACCACAAGCAATACTTTTTACTTGTTTGTCTTTCAGAGCTTCTACTAATGTTGGGGTGTTTCTATCATTAGTATCCCCATGGCCTAAACGACCATTTGCACCCTTCCCCCATGTGAAAACTTCAGTCCTTGAAGTTAGAACTGCAACATGATATGCACCACAAGCTATCTCCTCCACAAAACTCTTTGAAAGCTTTCCTTCGACACGGGTTGGCAGCTTCCCATCCGCTTGAATATTTCCTAACTGGCCATAGACACAGCTGCCCATTGTGTAGACATGACCTGATCTAGAAAGTGCAACAGTCATACTATGACCACAAGCAACTTGACAAAAATTAGGTTCAACAAGAGTCACAACACAGGTTGGAAAAAGTTTTGATTCCTTGTCGCCATGCCCAAGTCGACCTTTATCTCCATCACCCCAAGTAAAAAGCTTCCCTGAAGAGCAATTGCTGGAACTTGAATTTCCAACCATGACCTCCACAACAGCCGCAGTATGCCAAACCCCACAAGCAGCCTGCACAGTACGAAGACCCTTCAGGGACTCTATTTCCCTAGGCAAGGAAACACTTTTTCGGTCTCCATGACCCAGAACACCAAATGTACCATCACCAAAAGTAAATAATTGCCCCGCAGAGGTTACAACAGCAGTGTGCCATGGACCACAAGAAATAGATGAAACATGTATGCCCTCCAAAGGGCCATTTACTCTTTTTGGGACCCAATGGCTCACCTGATTTCCATGCCCCAGAAGACCATAATTGTAAGTGCCATCACCCCATGTATAAAGATCACCAGAAAGTGTCACGGCACATGTATGATACTCCCCACAAGCTACAAGTTCGATATTTGTATTACTTAGAGATTCAATAAGCATTGGATGGGGAACATCAGAATCAACTCCATGCCCAAGCCTTCCTCCTGATTCTTCCCCCCAGGAAAAAATTTCACCTTGTTTGGTCACCAAGGCAGCATGTTTCCCACCACAAGCAATATTCTGCACATCAAGAACTACTGCCGATTCCAAGGCTCTGGGCAACAGAGAATCCATTTTGGCACCAAAATTACTTCCAACTTCGTGAGCCCCACCACCCAGTACAGCATCACCCGTTCCTTCCCCCCAAATGAAAACATCCCCCAAGGCATCACCGTCATCATGACCAGAACCTTGGCTAGATGAGCTAACAGCACTTGATAGACTAACTCTAAAAGCATCCATAGGCATTGTCTTCATTTGACCATGCATGCTATCTGATCCTCCTGATGACACAGAGTGGAGCGAACCACTGGCAGAATCTGGAGGAAAGAAGCCCATTGGAGGAATAGGATAATAAACAACATCAGAAAATGCTTTATCCAAACCATTCTTGGGGGGGCTTTCATATGGGCTGTGAAGGCGAAGATGATCCCCACTATCCTGAATATGGAAAATGAAAATCCTCTTAATAAACATCTTTAACTGAAATGTAATCAAAAAGGGAGAAAATAAAAGGACAAATAATATATTAATACCTTTTGCAAGCTTTCATTACTGCCAAATGGAGAATTCAAGGGAGAACTTCTTCTAGTGTATGTTCGAGGACTATTAGCTTCAGATGGAATACCATCACTTCTTGACTCTGGTCTCCACTTCCGGTGATGGCTGCGAGAAACTAATGCTTTCAGTCCACTGAACCAAACCTCAGCTTCATCTTTATCCTTACAAATCTGGTAGAAAAGAATTAGATCACAACATTATATAAAGCTTCTACAAACAAAATACCTCAATAATGCTCATAATATAAATTATATCTGTGCAATCAAAGCAGCAGGCCCAACACAATCTCCCAAAAAGTAGGAAAATGACCCATAATACAGCATGGGAAAGAGTTATCCATTTATAGTTTGTGGTTACAATGTTTGATTAACCAAGCATCAGTTTAATTTAACAAATAATCTATCCATAGTTAACCACAAATCTACCCCACATTTCTGGCACCGCCCACCACTCCTTTTACAAATTTGAGGTTCACTATAGGAAGAATATTGATTAAATTAACTGATACTTAGGTAATCAAAATTTTTTTCCTAAGCCCCATCTATGGGTCATTTTTCAAGAAGAGGGGAAGGGGAGAGGAATATTGAAATTTATACCAAGTCTAATGATCTATCATTGTAAATGAGAGAAAACGACTGGTACTCCTTCTCAGGCCGCGGATATCTTTGAAAGATTGGCTGAAAAAACAAAAAAGAGTGATGTTTAATTAGTCACAACAGAGGTAGACAAGAGAACCTTATCACTTGTGATGAATTTACAGCAGATGCTCAAAGTCAAGAAGGAACTCTGAATATATTTAAAATTATTAAATAAACCCATGCTCATGCTCACCAGAACTGTGTAGTGTATTTTTACATAAATGACAACTTATTAGAAAAGACAGCACAAAAGTACATCAGCATGTATATAAATTCCTGGAAAGAAACAGCATAATAGTTGCTATTAGAAATTACATAAATGATAGCAAGGGAAAGAGAAAATCCACAACCCCAACAAATTAATCCTCAGTAGCCCATAAATCATAATAAACCAAAGCCTTTCCTAAAGGGAAACAGGATCCAAAACTTCCATAAACAGGTATATAGTGGAAAATATTCAGAATAACAACAGAGACCAAGCTTCTTAGTAGAAGATGGAAACAGTGAATGACAATTCATTTATATATATCAACTAGGAACAAATTGTGAGATCACAATAATGCACACATAAAATGCAAGTTTAATTAATTATATGAATTACACTACTATCTTGCAATTATTTAGATAGGAAATGACATTGTTGGCTAAATCAGAAACAGCAAAATAGTATCAATGATTTCCTTGTCATTTTGAAAAGCTTACCGTGCGTTGTCCAGATATAATCCTAGAAACACTAGTTAGCTTGAGGCGCTTCTCTTCTTTCCCTGAGAACCATATCAAAACAGATTCGTCCTGAAAGCATCCAACAAATCAAATACTTTAAACTTTTGATAAACCAACAATTATTGTAAGGAAAAAACAACTGCAAAAAATGGTAACTGTCATGAACCAACTATCCCAAAAACTTAAGCTACCAGGTGAAGACACATTAATAATTTTTGTAGTAAGGATAGATAAATATCACAATGTATCTTGAGATATTTATTTTTTTGCTTTCCTTTTTTTGAAAGAAAAAATATCAAAACAATAAATGTGATATTTGTCTATCCTAAAAATATCTTTGATATTTTACATCTTCACTACAATTTCATATACACACTCCCATGCAAAACCCTTTGAGCTTAAAGTATGTATAATGTACAAGCCCAATCTACCTTGTGCTAAAAATTCAGGTTCTATTTAGAAGAACAAGGATGGTGAGGATCAAACTCCTAACCACTTGGTTCCAGAAGCTCCAATACTATGCTCAAGAAAACTATCATAAAATCTAGAGCAATTAGATGAAGAGTCATGAATGGTTTTTATATCTAACACACTATCCCATGCAAAAGTCCTTTACAATCAAAGCATGGATAATGCTCAAGCCCACATTCCCTGTGCTGAAATTCAACTTTATATTTAGAATAGGAGTGTCAAGGATAGATATCCTGACCATTTGGCCATGGAAGCTCTAAATAAACTCTGAACTTGATATAGTCAATAAGGTAACAGTGGATTTGCTTAACTCCAAAGTTAATATATATGACCTTTGGCAAGGTAAAGCTTCCATTTTTTAATATTTGCATGGAGGGTGTCTACCACAGATCCAATCAGTCTCATGAACGTGAGAAGTCCTTGCCCCATCTTCTACTAGGAATATTATTGTAATGAAAACTATATTTCTGGTAAACTAGTCAATGCTCCCCCATGGTTTAGTAAAAGCATGTCAAGTTTTAGTTGATTAAAACTTTGTAATCAGCCATAGCAACCGTGATTTCACATAATTTCACAATGATATTGCAAACATTTTACAAACCTAATCTCTAAGCTGATCTAACTGTAGTTAAGCCATTGATTTGATAGTTCTTTCTGTAGTTATTTGAAACTTTTTTGACTATCCACTTCTCAAATCTCCTTTTTCACAATATAATTTGTAGGATGAATACATTTTTACCCCTCTTCAACAAATTACTAACACTCTTCATCTGTCAACTTCAAGACCAACTACTATATTTCTCCCTACTTCTGTCTTTTCAAGAAATTTTGTTACAAGTATTTATAGAGTAAAAAATAAAAATACAGAACTAAAAGAATAAAGAGACTGAGGCTCTAAGTTTGTCTTTCAAAATAATACAGGGACAAAGTAATGGCAAACACATCTTAGGAAGAAAAGAGTGGGATAAACTGTCACAAGGATTGATCTATATGTACAGAAAAAGGAGCACGAAACTCACATTGGAAAGCCGAAAGGGACAAAACTTGGGCTTCCCTCTTCTTCCGTACTTGAGCAAGTAAGCCCCCTTTTTTAAAGCAGTAATAGCCTGTAGTTAAGACCAATAAAGAACCTCAGTCAGTATAGTCAGCACATTTGGCAAGCACAAAAATATCCAGCCTGAAGTCTCATTCCACAACACACAACAACAATAAACTGAATGCACGTCAACTTAGATGAAAATTCAAAAAACTTGATAGCATATGTTCCCATTATGAGATCATTATCCCACACCCTTTACTATTTAGAAAATCTCTAAAAAATTTAGTCCCAAAAAGAAGCAGCTAGAAATTAAATATATATATATATATATATATATCTTTGACAATCATGGACCCATTAGTTTGCAGAGACTGTTTCTTCTTATCCTGATTTGCTGATTAGTAACATCTCTACAAGCAAGGACACAAGCAGACAGGAAAATTCAAGAAGATGCACTTGCACTTGCACTTGCCCTCACTCTTGGCTACAACACAAATATCACTATCAATATTTAAAAATTTAAAGAGCAATAGATCCTTTAGTAATTTTCAAAATCAACTTTATCAACTACAGTGTTGTCAAAGCATACATAACCAGATAGTCAGATACAATAGCCAAAGCCTTTTACCACTGCTGGTTCGACTACATGAATCAAATGATGTCATTTTCTTTTGTACAAAACCTATTCTTCAACAATTCTACATCCTTTTCAATCATTTTCCTTAGAATCAATCTTTCTTAGCCTACATGTACCTCTAGTTATTAGGTTATCCTTCTTTCATCAAATCAATAACACTTCTAATAGGAGCCTCTATTAGTTCTCTTCTCACATGTTCAAACCATCCTAGACAAGATTCTACAAATTTTTCCTCAATAAGATGGCTCTCCGACTAGCTCTTCAACATACTTATTCTTCTCATTAATAATCAAACATGCTACCAAAGATTTAGTATTCTATTTACCGGCCCAGTTCCCCATTTCACCTTGTGAATAAATATAGACAAACAAAATTAGCTATTTCTAGTTTATTCAATAATGGATGGAGAGGTAGCATTATCCTCTTTATCAGTCAGACCAAAATTCCCTTTTTTTTTATCAAAATGAGCCAAAGAGGCAAAAAAATATTCTGATACATGGACAGAAGGTGAATCATTTCAGTGCCCAGATGGTTGCCACTCTAAGAAGCAAAAGACACCAAGGGATACCACTTATTAAAACTTCACCTTCTTGTTCATACCACCAAACATCAATAGTGTTAATGGTGGAATGAAGCAAAAAGGGGCACCCCCAAAAATGCTGTAACGGCATTATGGATCACTGAACAACCAATACAATGAAGGTAGTGGCTGCAATGAAAAAAATAAAAAATTTGAAAATGATATGGTTTGGGATAAAATTCCAGAGAACAAAGCTCTAATTATAGTAAGAAAATGCAACAAAAGATAGAGAAAAATAAAATACCAGAGATGTATCCTTCTCTGCTTGTGGCTCATCCACCCCAAAACTACCTAATGATTATCTGCCTTGTCCCCTCCCTTCTCTTTCTCTCTCTTTTATCCTTGCCTCTAACCTTTTCCATTACCCTCCCTGCCATTTAAGCAAGGTTGTTACAACCAAATCCCTCTTCTGCCCCTTACTCATATCTCACATGGTCTAGCATATGAATGCATAACAGTAAAGCACACCAAATTTATAATTCTAAAATTTTTAAAATTCTATACCAAAAAAAAAGGAACAGACATTTTGAATTCCAATAGCAGATGCAATGAAAAATTTTGAACATAAGTAAAGCACACACCAAAATGATAATATAATGGTAATAAATTTATACCATTATAATAAAACATAAATAAAACCAAGTGTTATGGTATCAAAGTCATTTCTATCTTATTCTGTAGAAGAAATTATAAAGAGAAAAAGATTTAATTCAAAATATCAATGACTCTCATCTCTTCTTTTTTTTCTCATTATATGTTATATGTACATCAATGTTTACACTTTATATGCATATAATTTAATTAGCAACTTAGTTTTATATGATAATAAGAGGCAGCCTAGTGTGTGTCACCTTAATTGTTGTAAAATATTGTTCCAACTAGTTTTTCTTTTTTACAAGATTGACACAAAAAAGACCTAACAACAATACCCATTATGGTATTATAAAAATACTCCTTTTTTTCAATTGAACATTTTATATAACCAAATAAAAATACTGATCCAGAAGAAGCTCTGCTGCACTGCCATGTGAAACACAGACTGAGAGAAGAATTGAATGGGAAACAGAGCTGGCTCTGTGTGAACAAGAGGCTGGTGTGAGAGATGATTATGGGTCATAGAGCGAAATTTTCATGATAACTGGTGTAATGTATTCAATATTTGAGTTTGAACAAGCTCTAAAATTAGTTCACTGGTATGCAATGATTCATGGAAGACCATAAATCCCTGATTTGGTGCAGCTAGGTGAGTTTAAGTTAGGGTAAAATAGAAATTCATCACTGTTGCAAACCAGCTGCTATGGAAGCTATTTGGAGACACAATAGGGCACTGCCACGGCGTTTTGGGAGTGAAGGAGCTCCAACCCACTCCATTCCAGTGCAAAGCAGCTGCTTTGACTGCTATTGACTACTCAACCTAACATCAGTAAAAGAATTGTTGAATTAATCTATAATTTTGTTCCTGAAAGTGGCAACTTGTGATGCATTGATCCTTGAAAGTATACATTTACAAAAATTGATCCCCTTAGTGCCAACTTCATAACAACTAAACAAGCTAATTCTTTTGTTAGTGACATGTAACAAAAACAATGATGTGGAATGTTAAGTACACACATGGAACATCATTTGCCCACTAAAATTGCTGACGAAAATCCCTAAATGACATCATCCCTGTGTAGACTGTAAAAAACTTAAATTTCCCACCCATTCTCCCAAACAAACATCTCTAATTTATGCATGTTAGAAATATATAAAACCATTCATGTGTATAATGTATTTACCTAACAACTTAAGCTTTTGGGATTGTTGATTCATGACTGGCAGTATCAAAGCCTCTATGACTAAGTGGTCTAAAATTTAATCCTCATTGTCCCCCATTTATCTGATAAAAAAAATTAATTTCGGCACAAGGTAGGTGAGCCTATGCATTGTTCACACTTCAAGTCCAAAGGGCTTTTGCATGAGAGGACATGTTAGAGATATGTAAAACCATATCATGTGTCTTCACCTAATAGCTTAAGCTTTTGGATTGTTAGGTCATGAGTCATGACAAAATAAATCCCCAAATCTCTCTAGCCAAAGTGATGACATCATTTAAGAACTCCATGCATGAAATATAGTCAGCAAATAATATTTCACATGTGTACTTAACATTCCTCTTCAACATTCCTGTAGCATCTTAATAACACCAATAGACAGAAGGAGTGACTTGTATTGAAGTTCAGAACTTGTCATTTTTGGGGACAAATTTGA
Organism: Pachyrhizus erosus; assembly: GCA_026544285.1. Classification (NCBI taxonomy): domain Eukaryota; kingdom Viridiplantae; phylum Streptophyta; class Magnoliopsida; order Fabales; family Fabaceae; genus Pachyrhizus; species Pachyrhizus erosus. The sequence continues at coordinate 14,376 of JAMLFT010006076.1, forward strand.
ATAGACAAGCACTTTCAAGTTTCAAAGACCAGAGCAACACAAACAGACACCTATCAAAACCAAATTGATTATTGACCCAAGAAATGTCTATACTTTGCAGATACAAAAAGCTGGCCAGGGTTTCTGTAAAGAAAGCATTTAAAAAAGTAGCACAAAAAAAGACTTGAGATGGCATTTAGAAATCAAGACCATATATATAATTGGAAAATGCTTATATTTTATCCTCTCCCTATATATAACATAACACTCTCGCAAAACCGTTGGTCTTCTGCAAGTCAAAGTCCTTATCCTGAAGTATCCACAATATGAGTGAAATGCTCCTTCCACACTAACAAGAAACAAGCACGTTCTTGTGTAAAGATCTATAAAGCATCAGCTTTCTGATTCCACCACATGTTCATTCATTTTCCCAAATCACAAAAGATTGCAAGCAAGCATCATACAGCACACTATCACCTTTCCCCTTTTTCAAACATTACTACTAAATATTGCCACCTAACATTTCCACTCACTGAAACAAATGTCAGTTTTTACATCCCTCCTACCATTTACAATTACAGAAAAGATTAAACTAATAAGCATAATTACAAAGAATTTCCATATTGAAAGATGTTGTAGAACACACGTATCTTTAATGCAGAATCAAACACAACTAGAAAAAATCAAAAGGAAACCCAAAAAGCTGACGTCAGCTGATAACACACACCCCTTCCTAGCAGTCAAGCAAATTAATGAACCAACCAAACTTGACTTCCAGTACAGTACCAAGTTATCATCATCACCATTTATTATCACATTTAAAAACCTATTTGAATATCCATAAATATTTTACAACAAAATCCTACTAAAATAAATAAATAGTTCTAAACAAAAAAAAAAATTAAAAACCTATCAAATATTAAATATCAATAAATATTAAACAATTCAATTTCAATACAGTAGTCCCGGACTAGCCAATATACCTGCTCAATGTCTCTTTCCACGGGACCAGTTCTATTAAGATCCGAAGTCGTCGTCATCGTATCAGTGCGTGACATCACTCGAAACACAAAATTCACCGCTCAGAAGAAACTAACTATTCCCAAAATTCAAACACCAATTTCACACTCTCTCACCCGTTCTCGTGCCCGAACCCTTCCATTCACCCAATAACCCTCCCAAACCCTCCCTAAACCCCGAGCTCGCACACTCCAACACCTCAAACTCTTCACGCGCTCTCAAATTTGAAACCTGCACCATTATATTCGAACTGCAATTTGCACAACTACGGCAACGTCGTTGTCGTCATCACAATGCTTCGCAACTCCGCGCCGCCGAGCACGGCGATAGCTCCGCCGAACTCCGGCGCCGATCGGCACCGGAAAAAGCTTCTAGGTCACGGAAAAACGACACGATCGGAACACTCCACGGATTCCTGCGATTGAACTAAACCGAGAAAGTGCGAGAAAATCGGAATGAGAAAATCCCCAACGAAGCTGTGATCTGATTGCGAAGTTGAAGAAGAGAGAGAGAAAGCGAGGTAGAGAGAGAAAGCGAGTGTTAGAGAGAGCATGTGTGAAGAAGAAGAAAAAAAGCATAAAAAAATTTCATTGTGGTGTCGCTGTGGCTGATAAGTGTGAGTGAGAAAAGGAAGTGAAAAAATAAAGAAAGGAAAAGAAAATGGGCGAAAGGGAAAGGAAATAATAAAAGTGAAGGGGCGGAGAACACTGCCCTTGATTTTGGGTTAAATTTCGATTTTGCCACTGCGCTTTTCGTTTTGTTCGGTGATTTTCGCAAGAAAATCGAGAGTGGATGGAAAAGAAAAGGTACGAATTGACTGTTAAGTAAATTTTGAAAGAAATTGGTGAGGAAAAGAAAAGTCGCTGTTGTGTCAATGCCTCTGGGGTATTTAATATTAGTATTTTCCATTCTATGACTACATTTTGTTTTTTTATTAAAATCTATTGCAAGGAAACATTTATTTTGTTTTTTTATTTATTTTGAAGGATAACTCATAAATGAACAAATTTTATTTCTACCATCAATTTTACAACAACAAAAAAAAGAATGAGATATAATAAATAATATGAAAAAGAAAAATATTAAAATAATATTATAATATAAATTGTTATATGAAGTGTATGAATAACATAATTTAATTGAAAAATATAATTAAAATTTTATTTAAATTAAATTTATTTTTAAATATTTAATATTATTTTTTATTTTTTTATTATTT
>JAMLFT010006077.1:0-16593 GCA_026544285.1 Pachyrhizus erosus
AAATGTCTCTATTTTTTTTTATGAAAGGCTAAAATTTTAAATAAAATAAAATATTAATATCAAATTTATATTTTAACCAAAATAGAATTTGAGGGTCAAGAAAAGAGAAGAAAGGATAAGACCAACCACACCTTTTTATGAGAAATTAAAATTTTGTAAAATATTTTTTTTTCTTAATTTGTAATTATTAAAGTGATTTTAATTATAACCCTTCATTTAAAATATCAGAAAATGATGCTCGGACACCCAAAGAGTATATATATACCTTTGAGAGATATAAGAAGATATGAGAGATAAGTAATGTATAAGATGAAGAATGTTAACAACATTCTTTCAAACACTCCTTGATCGAAAAAAATTCTTTCAAGTAACATTTTCACTATTGAATGAAATTCTGATCCTTAATTTTTTTTGGAAAAATACATTTTAATAAAAGTTTTATAAAATCAATGGTGAGATTTATTCAGTGTACAATCTCCTTTTTTTTTTTTAAATGAGAGGATTTGGTCCCTTTTCAATTGACTAAAATTTATTAAAAATCATCAATTTTAATATATTTTATTTTTCAATTGATGATTCTCTTTTTTGATTTAAATGTGAGATCTACAAAAATTAATGATTTTTATAAATTTCAACCAATCATAAAATGTTAGAAGAAGAGTGTATTAATAACATTCCTCTATGATGTAAAGATAAAAAGAAATGAAACGTATTGATGAAATATTTATAAATTAAGAGTGTCCAAATATCACTTATCTAAAATATATGAAAAGACATTATCATAATAATCATGTACCAGTATCCCACTTTAAATGTGGTGTATGTTGAACACCACTATCACCCACAAAATCTATTATAATATGCATAAGGCTTAAATAATTTTTAGTCTTAAAAAATTTAGAAACTTTTATTTTAGCTTTTTAAAAATTTTATTCTAATTTTAATTTTTAATTTTTTTTATCTTTATAATTAAATAACAATATCAAATGGTGACATATTACATCATCAGTTAATATTAATTAATAATAAAGATTAAAACAAATTAAATAATTAAAATAAAAAAATCTTTAAAAAACACTATTTCATAAGTCACATCATAAAAATTACAATTCTTTTATAGAAATAAAGGGGAGGGTAAGGAGGAGTAGGGAACTTGCATGTCCAAATTATAATATCATTTTTAATTATAAAAATATTAATAAAAACAAGCCTTACAATTTCTTGTCATTTACCAAAATTAGCTTGATCTTTTTTGAAAATTCAAATTAATACTTGATTTTTAGTATCAGGAAGGCAGATTATTTGAAGACGTAGCAGAGCAAATTTTGCATGTGTAAATTTGTTTTGATAGTTTAATGTAATAATAACTCATTTATATTTAGAAAAATATAAAGCAAATTGACTTTACAGGGCATTTCAGAACAAGGAGAATCAGTTGGTCCCACGGAGAAGGAAAAAAGTGAACATGGAGGAAATTGAACAGTGTAATTTGTTATAATTTATAGTCTGGAAAAGACCGAGTGAGCGTATCGTATTGAGTTGGAGGCAACTGATAATCTCTTAATTTTTCATTGTACACTACAAACAATGAGAAAAGATAATGTACTTACTTTTATGGCCACTAAACTCCGATGTGAACGAGTTGAGTTCCTCCAAGTGCAAAACCTGAAAAAAATACTATAAGCACATTTCAATCTGGTCGTACAAGTTATGTTTTGCTACATGTCTCCAGCATCTTGTTCTGCTAAGATCCCACTGGAGCACTTTTAGCCTTGGCAGCAGCAGCAGTAGCTGTAGCTGCGGCTGTGGCAGCAGCGGCAGCAGCTGCAGCAGCGGCTGCAGATGCCGGGTTGCTGGATGATGGAGGCACCGTGTTGGATTGCGAACTGCTCTGAGCTTCAAGTGTTTGTGGCTGCTGCTGCTGCTGCATCTGAGATCTAACTTGGGCAAGCAATGCCTTTATCTGAGTTCCTGTAAGGGTCTCATGCTCCAAAAGAGCATTTGCAAGTGCATGAAGCTCCTTGTTGTGAGTGGTCAGAATAGTTTTTGCGTTGTTGTAAGCCCTCTCCAAAAATTGCTTCACCTCTTTCTCAATAAGAAGCCTAGTCTCTGAGCTCATGCTCCTACCATCGTCTTTGTAATCATGAGATGCTAGTCCAACTTCATTGCCCATGCCATATTTGGTAACCATCTCCCTTGCCAGGCTAGTTGCTTGCTTGAGATCTGAGGATGCACCAGAAGTGACTTCATTTTCTCCAAAAATTAGCTCTTCGGCAACACGACCTCCCATGCAAACATCGAGCCGGGCAAGCATCTGTTTCCGGGAAATGCTGGTCTCATCCTTGTCAGGCAATTGAGTAACCATGCCGAGAGCCATCCCACGGGGAACAATTGTTGCCTTATGAACAGGAAGGGCACCTTCAGTATGAATGGCTACAAGGGCATGGCCACCCTCATGGAAAGCAGTCAACTTGCGCGACTCCTCAGATATGACAGCTGACTTGCGCTCGCTTCCCATCAAGATTTTGTCTTTTGCATGCTCTAAATCAGCCATGCTCACAGCTTTAGCACCATCCATTGCAGCCTTGATAGCAGCAATGTTAATCAAGTTTGCAAGGTCAGCACCAGAGAACCCAGGTGTTCCTCGAGCAATGATCATTAGATCAACATCATCAGCCTTCAGAACCTGTATTTGATTGGACACAAAATCCAGCATAGCAAGTAGGTAACACTGATCAAGAAGCTCACACGATGTTCTAAGATCATAATTATACATGTAATGGTTATAACAAATTCCATCTTATGTAAATGTCAAAATAAATGGGTGCGAGCTCATACACAAAAGTATCCAATGGATAGCCAATCATATAGTCCAAAGAAAGAAGCATAAAAACAGCAATGTTTCGCACCAGTATAATGAGAGCACTAACCATGTAATTCTGAAAAAAGAAGTCACATGCCATCCAATTCAATCTACCAAATAAGAGACATTCTGTTAAGGGATCGGACCACCACCCAAAGAGATTAATTATTTGGAAAACTTATTATAGGAAATATAGGGCTTAGTTTTAATAATTATAGCAGAGATAACCTCTCCAAGAGTTTCTGAGCTCTGGGACAGCAAGGAGTTGCTGTAATTTCTGTAATCTGGTGTGATTTAAAGGGAACCTGTAGGTTTTAACAGTATTGTGGGGAGTCCTAAAAGGGAGATTTTTTTATTTCTATGGGCTATTTTACTTTAGTTCAGTCAAATGCTGCAGCAATCAATCACTTAACTGCACATTAAAACAGCAAGTTGTCTAAATTATTAGAGCATTTTCTGGAGTTTTCAAGGAGTTAGAAGGGTTGCCACCACATAGGAATTTACTGCACTCAATTACGTTATAACCAAAGACTGGATCAGTTAGTGTTCTTCCATATCAGTACCCTTGGCACCACATGACTAAGATAGATCAATAAGTGCAGTCTATGCTAAAGGTATAATCAAACCTAGGGGAAATTCTTTATCTAGTCCTGTAATTTTGGTCAAGATTCAAGAAAGATCTGTCAAGGTGAATGTGTTCTGATTATCAAGTGTTAGGATCCAATAGCAAGGTATTGGACTTGAGTTCCACATTGGAAGTATGGTATTCTAGTGCGGGGTTTGAAAAGGCCTCAGGTTCAGTTCTCCAACTACAACAGCTAGCTTCTGTGGTGTGGTACTCCCAAGCTTCTTATCAATATCTATATATGGATTTTATCACCTGACTTTTTTGATGTGTTGTTGGTAGTAGTTGATTAACTTTCTAGGTCAAACGAAGTCAAAACATATGTTCACATCCCCTATGAGTCTCTTGGAGCCTTTGCCTATACCAACTCAAGACTCAAGTGAGGGTAGATATATCTACGGATTTTATTACTTGATTTTTATATCTAAGGGTTATGATGTGGTGTTGGTAGTAGTCAATCAACTTTATATGGTCACTTCATTCAACCATTGCCTTAAAACATCCATATACAGCATAAAGTGTGGATCCCATATTTGTTAATCTAAAAGAAGTGGTTCAGTACTTCAGTTTCATAGGGTTGGATAATCCATTGAGTGACCACAATAGAATCCTTGTCAGTCATTTTTGGAAGAAATTATTTTGATTACAAGGAACAGTTTTAAAGAAAAGCAAGACACTTGGCATGGAAAAACAAATGGTCAAACTGACGTTGTAAACTACAGCATGGAAGTTTATCTATGTTGTTTTGCATGTGAACAATGAAAATTTTTCTTGTAGTATGTACTCCTTCCCCTTTAAAGTTATGTAGGAAGGATGGGTTGATAAGGGGCAGTTATGTGTTTGGTAGTTTTCTGGACAGAGATAACCTCTGTAAGAGTTTCTTAACACTAGGATAAAAAGAAATTTCTGAAACTTATGTAATTAGGTCCCATGTTTATCCTTTTCAAATCAGTGTTCTATAACATTCTTTGCATGGGATAAAACCATACCTTTGACATGTGTGATTCTAAAATCTGCTGTCTTCCTTTTACATCCGGATTGGGAACATCAACATGGCGATCAAATCGCCCAGGTCTCACCAATGCCTTATCCAATGATTCTGGAAAATTAGTAGCACCAATCACAATTATGCCCTCATTTTGCTTGAATCCATCTAGCTCAACCAGTAACTGATTTAATGTCATCTTCATGTACATTTGGTCCTTTGGATTTCGGCTTCCTCCAATAGCATCTATCTCATCAATGAATATTATAGAAGGTGCTCGCTTCCTTGCAGCAGAAAAAAGATCCCTCACCCTTCGTGCACCAACACCAACATACATCTCCTCAAATTCACTTCCACTGCAGGAGAAGAATGGAACCCCAGCCTCTCCAGCAATAGCTCTTGCCAACATTGTTTTTCCAGTGCCAGGTGGACCAACAAGCAAAACTCCTTTTGGAAGCTTACCTCCAAGACGAGTAAAGCGCTGTCACAAGGGAAACAAGTCATAATTAAAAAAATTATAAGAAAAAATATGGGCCAGTATATGCAGTCGGGAAAGAAGCAAATAAAATGTAACAAAAAAAAAAATGAAAAGGTATGCGACATCAAGAGGAAACAAACATTATTCAGGTAATGACTAACAAATAGCCCATTTAAGCAATTATCTTGGATATGCCACCCAACTTTAGATTCTCATATGAAATCATCAGTTCATCACCACCAATAGAAGTAGTAACTAGTAACCACATGTTAAACAAGTATGGTTTTATTGATGTTTGTTGTTGGGTAGGTATCATTCTGAAGTAAAAACCCAAATCCAGTTATGCAGTTTGCTCCAGCACAAACTGCTATACATATTGATGTTTGGTAGGCATATTGAAAGCTAAAGAACCAAGGTACCTACTGAATAGTGACACAGAAGCACCTATAGAAAACAACATATCAGAAGTGTGTATTACATCCAAGTTATTTGAGTTTTAGACATTATTATCCAAAGAAAGAGATCCAATTTATTCACAAGTTTCTCTAACTTTTTACTCTAATTGAATGGCCTGTCAGTTGACAATGACATTAAGATATTAAGAATTTCAATCTGCATCCCCAAGTCCATAGACTTGCAGTTACATTACTTTAAGTTGCATCAAATCAATTAAGTAATCAACAAGACCACAATAGCCCAGGACATCTAAACATGAATATAGGTTAAATTGCAATGTTACTATTATTATTATATCTACACATACAATACAAGTTTAATTGCTTAAGCTTGAGTGCACACTGCTTGAAATGTATGCAATGGGGAGAGCATAAACTTATGCCAGAGATGTCTACCTTAGGATCTCGAAGGTAATGAACAATTTCTTCCAGCTCTGCCTTTGCCTCATCAACACCTTTTACATCACTAAATTTTGTACTTGATTCCATGCTGGGTTGCACTTCTTCATTTATACCAAGTCCTGGGAAATATGAAAAAACAAACCAAAGAACATTAGTGCTAAATTCCGATTCAATAATAATGAATATGAATAGGTTAAACTAATAAGGCAATACCTTTACTAATTCCTTTATCTTCAATAAGTGCTCCTACACCAGAAATCAAGAAAAAGACCACTGCAATAGACCTAAGTGTACGCCATAGCTGATCTTTTAAATTCCCACCTTCTCTAGCAACCATATGGATTGGATTACTAGCAGTTCCAATAGTATTATCTTTTGTTGATTTTCCCAAATTTCTTAAAGCAGAAAGACCAGCTACAGTTTCTTCCTCACTCACTGAATTAGACATGCCTGAAAATTCACATCACCTTAGGTCATAATTTGTGGTCTGAAAAATATGCTTAAGAAATAAATGTCCATATAGCTGAAACAGCAAGATTAACATCACTTTTAAGACAAGTATTAATTGAATGGCCAATTTTTGTCAGCTGAATATATTTCTGTCTAGCTTGCATCATTTTTGTTCATGCAATCTTAGAAAATCATACTTGTTCTAGAACTACATAAAGGTCAGAAGAGGCACCACATTCCTGATGCAAAATTTCATCACAGAGAAAAACAAGATTCTTCATTAATGTGATTAATAGTGCAAGACATTAATTGAACTTCATAATCCCTGAAAAAGATTATTGACTATAGTACAGGCAGACAAATGGACTATTGGCACAAAGCATACAAAAGTAAAAAACAATTAACTAAAATCCTATTTTACACCAAGAATTATTTACTGGCTTGAGAGAAACAGATAAGTACAGAAAATTTAACCAACTAGTTCTATTATTTCAATAATATATTGATACCCTACTGATTTCCCTCACAATTAAAGTCATCCAATAATTCCAGATAAATGAGAAGAGATATCAAAGTACACCTTTAAAAGAGTGTGCATGTGTTGGTGAGGGGGGAGGGGAGAGGGGAGACTACACAGAATGCATTTAGAAGAGTCTTTAACATCAAATCCTAGCAGTCAGCAAATGAAGAGTTCTCAACAAAATGGAAATAAGGTAATTCCTTGGGACTCTTTCCTTAGTGCACAACCAGGAAAAGTTACTTCCTTTTTACAGATTAGTAAGTAACCCAGCTTTCTAATCAAAACATTAACACATTAGTGTAGGGCAACATCTGCTCGGTCAGTGAATTTTTGCAGTGACAATTTGGCCATCTCCACACCCCTATGAAACATAATACCCCAGAAAGAAAGCATATGCAAGAGAACCAAATATGGTTGCTTGCTTGGCAAAAACCTTGTATCATTGAATAATGAATAAGATTAACAGGTCAGTTAAACAATATTGACAAGAAATATAGGTCAAACATATCACATCAAATGCATTGACAATATAAGGCAATCAATCGCATTAAATTAGCAGTTCAAAGCCAAATAACCACCTCTCCTTAATGTCTTCAGTAATTCACTTTCATCAAGCCTGTCAACTTTCACCAATGCTTTTACGTATTCAGATAGAGCTGAGGGACTATTATGCAGAGATGGCTGACTTTCAAATACTCTAATCACAGCCTCAGGATCATTCTGATGGTAAAGTTCTTTGAGATAAGCAACTTCAGCAGCTTCATCTGCATCACGTGCTCGACGAGCTATACTGCCAAGGTAACTAGACTGATACCTCTCTTGGGCACCCAAAAGCCTGTTCGCTACAGAATTTTAAAAGTAAATGAAAAAAACAAAAGATAAGTGCTAAATGGGACATAATATCCAGGTACTTTAAATTGTGTATATGTTGAAAAGGAAATAAAAAGGCATGAGTAAGTTCACAAATAAACCGACCCACCTCCACCTCCACCTTCCAAGAAAAAGAAACAAAAGGATAAGAGATGAAAGAATTCCACAACATAAAAAATTCTAGAAGGCTAATTCCCAAACCATCATATTTAGGAAAACAAATAAAGCTACATTAAGAAAAGCAAAATCCCTTAATTATATAATAAGTAAATAACATGAAACTCATGGACCGGGAAGGAGGGATTTATACCTGCACGATCTCCATACTTATTGACAGAATAATAGCTTGTAGCAAACACACTTTTAATCTGTCCAAATTTGGACTGATGTCTTGCAACCTGTAAAAATAAATTATAAAAGTAACAAACAATAAAGAAATCCAAAATATGGATCATATATGTCAACTAAGATAGTGCAAAAATAAGCCATATAATCAATAATACATAGAATATGCTTAATGAACACAAATTCAAGTTCTATCATTCCCTAGTGTCTTACACTCTGATTCTTTAAGGTTTTTTGGTGAGGTTTGAACCTAGGACCTCGTGCAAATTACCAAAATCTCCATCACTAATAAAACAATATAAGATGAATAAGTTAAAAACTAGCTGTTCAAAGTTTGACCCTCCACAGTATCTTCATTCATAAGTCAGAAACCAAACGACTCCATACACAAAGGACCATATAACCCAACATGCTGAAATCAACATGGATGCAATCTTCGCTGCTCCTAAAAACTCTCAAAACAGAAAGACAAGCATTTGCTATAAGGTCTACGATGACTTGGGAAAAAAATTATGTTTTTGCCCCACTAAAGCAGAAAAGTTTAAATTTTCTTATCCTGAATCAAAACTAGACGCAACTAATTAGACCCATTATCCATTCAAGTAAAAAGAATCTAGAAAACGGATGAAGGAAAAAAAGTGGATGAAAATCCAATAGAATGTCAAAATTAGGGTTTCGGGAACAATAAAAACAAGGGGAACATTGACAATGGATGTGTTTGATTGAGGAACATGAATCAACACACCTGCGATACCAAAAGCCTCAAAGCCATGCTCGCGAGATCGAGCTATCTCAATTGAATTACGAAATCGTCACAAATGAAAAATGTTAATGTGTCTCCTTAAGGTTCGGGTGTTGGTGGGGCTACCTGAATGAATGTTTGATACATATAAAATTGTCTAATAAATTGATAATTGATGTATATAAAATTGTGGAATAAATTGAGAATGTTAATTTTTTTTTATTTTCTGGTAATTTAAATATGTATAATGATTTGGTAAATAAAAAATTATTTGTTTTCTCATTAAAAAAATTATTTAAATTTTTTCTATGTAGTTTGTTTTAAATGATTTTATTTATTTAGTTCATTAATATTTATGTGACTCCAAACAAACTGAAAGACTAAATAAAAAAAATCATTTAATATAGGGATTGAATAAAATAAAGTCGGTGCTGTAAAAAATAAATAAATAAAATCGGGATATTTAAAATGTCTAAAACATAATACTCAACCAAAACAATCATGAAAGATAAATAAAGAGACTAGAGAAATGAAAAAAATTATGTTGGCTAAATTATAACTTATTAATATGGGAGATTAAATAAAAAAAAAAAAAGAGATTTTTATAGATTAAGGACGTGATCTTTTCTTATCTGTAAGTGAGGGACTAGGCCCCACCACAAAATATTCACACGGGGATGAAACTGAAGATAAGTTAAAATCAAGTGAAAAAAAAAAAAAAAAACTAAGGTCGTTTATGATGATTTTTTGTTTTCAATTTAAAAATTAAAATTTATTTTTATTTTTTCATATTTTATTTTTTAAAAATTGCTACAAATTAAAAGTTAATAAAAAGAGTCAATTATTTTATTTTATCTTATTTTATTATAAAATAACACAATATAAAAATTATCGTTACATAAAAATAATTTAAAATATTTTTTTAAAATATTAATTTTTACTATAAAAGTAAATTTGATTATCATGATAGGATATGATACGCTATAACAGGATAAATAAATAAGATAAAATTAAGATAAACTTTAATTACATTTAATGTTTGATGCACGTTAAATAACACATTATATGATATTAGATTATTTTATTTTATATTTAACATGGACCAAATAATAAGATAGAACATACATTATGTTCAAATGATAAAATTACTTTTTTAGTTAAAATTATATATGTTTCTCTAAAAGTAAATTTATCTTTTATTTTTATTTTTATAAATTATTTTAAACTAAATTATAAATAAAAATTAGTTATTTTTTAATTTCTAAAAATATGCAAGTACCAAAATTGTTTTAAAATTATTGACAAGGGTGAATTGGGTAAAGAAAAATCTTAACATATCTTAATAATTTCTAATTTAGCTCCTTTAGGATAAAAGTTACATTGACAAATAAGATAGAAAAAATCTATACAATAAGTTTATCATATCATGTTGGCTCATTGAATATTGGATTTAAATAGGATAAAATAAATTATCTTATATTATCCCACTTGTCCTTACCATCAAACGAGTATTAAAAATATACAAATAATAAAAAAATAACACAATCATGACAATAATAATAATAATATAATATTAGTGTTTTTATAATTTGTGTTTAGTTTTATCAAGAAAAATATTAATGAATAAATAAAAATAACATTGAAAATATCAAATGATTTCATTAACCACTTGAAAGAGAAAAATACATAAGGTTTAAATATTTCAAAATGTCATAACAATAAGAATTTACTATAATATAATTATGATGTTATATTAATTATATATCATAGTCATATAGTTAGTTGATCTAAAAAATTAGTCATTTCACATATATTTGCAATAGTTAGTATTGGTGGTACGTGTTGTTGTATCATATTGTTCATATTATTCATATCTAATTCTTTAACTTGTAGTTCAATATTTTCTTTAACACAATAATTTAAGGTGATTTTTAGTTTTAAAAATTAGTTTTTTTTAAAAAAATAATTTTAAAATAAACTAGTTTATAAATCTCCTAGCATATTAAAATTAATTTAAAGATATATTTGAATAAAGGTGACAATGTCAACAATGTTAGTAGCGATAATGGTAGAAGTAACAATGTTGGTAGTGGTAATGATTGAAATAACAATAATGTTAGTGTTGTGTTGATGGTAGTAGTTGTAATGGAGGCAAAAGTAATGGTATAGGTAGTGGTGGTGGTGATGACAACAATACCAATGGAGGTAGTAGTGACATTCATATTAGCAATGACGACAACGGTAGAAACAATGATAGTGGTAGTTGTGGAAGTGGTAGGGGTTGTAGTAGTAATGATAGTGAGAACAGTCATTGTCAAATATAGCAATAATGTGTTCTTTAAAAATAAAAATCAAATTTATAAATATTTTTTTTAGTTTTAAAAATGAATGTAAAAGTATTTCAAAATTAGATTAATCATTTCGAATCCATTTTTATAAAAGTGTTTTGTTTACAAAATTTCATTTAAGCATAAAAAACCAAGATGTTGTAATCACCCTCAACTAGCCCTAAGTTATTACAATATAATCATAAATCATGCCTAGTAAGTACATATATCAATTGTTGTCAAAATCATAAATAAACTCGCTAACTTGTGTGATCTTATGTGTTTTTTTTCTTAATTGTATTTTTTATTCCTAACTTTTTATTTTTAGAAAATTTTACTTTTAACAAATTAATTCAATGCATTTTACCTTAGCTTTTAGAAAATATACAAATTTTATCTTGTTTTTACCATTTGTCCATTATTTGTCTACAAAAGTTTGGGATAAAAATTGTCAACAAGTAAAAAGTGCAATTATGTTAACATGTCACATCAGTTCAAATAATGGAAGGTAAAATTCACACGTTTCTTAAAAGTAGAGGATAAAATGCATCAAATTAGTTTATTGGTGGTAAATTTTGCTAATAAATAGAATGTTGATGGTAAAAGTGTAATTAAGCCTTTTTTTAGGGGAATAATGCTAACTTGTATGTTTGATTGTTACTCACATTGATTGTTTGTGTGGATCATGGTGTTTAATGAAAAATTGTTGGATTGTTGATCAATTTAAAGTTTAGCAAAGTGGGCTTCTTTAGTTTGATCGATGCATATCCAATTAAAAAAATGTTTGGTTTGAAGAAATCATGAAACAAACACTTTTGTTTTCCTTTCTATTGTGACAACTAAACACACTTCTTTCCTCTTAATCAATCTCCCCAACACTACCATTGTCCTCATCGATCATCATTGATGTTGTCATCAATCATTGCAGATGTTGACATTGACAAACACAATCTTTATTTTATTGCTCATTGAGATGTTGGTGTTGTTTGGACTTTAGTGCACGTTAGGTATTAGGTTGTTAGTTGGTGTGTGGCAAGCATTGGATGTTTGCTTACATATTGTGTGTTGACTATATGATGCACGATAATTATTCAATATGTGTTTTTTGTTTAGTCCTATTTTTATTCTTTAATTTGTTTGGGCCTAATGTTTTATTTAAGTCTATTTTTCTTTATTTTGTTCTTTACTTTATAACTTATATTTTGAGTTATGAGATATATATATATATATATATAATGTATAAGTACAGTTTTGCATTTTAGAGAGGATTATACAATCTGAGTCATGCTCATCAAGTTACAATTTTTTTTATCTCTTTTTAATTCATGAGTTTGACAACATTGCATTTGTCACCTAATTAGCTTATTACAAGATATAATTTAGCGTAAGGTTGGTTCTAACATTTTATTAACTAAGTAAATAAAGTCATCTTGTATATAATTATTTTGAAGTATAAATATATATTACATAAAAAGATAAACACATAATTTTATCACATTAAGCGAATAACATAATTTTAATAAATAAAAAATATATATTATATATTTTCAATTGACTAACATGTTATCATTTATCATCGATAAAATAGTCAATATTTTACATTAAATCTTACATGTATTTTGTTATCTATTAATACTAACTTTTAGTATTTTTTTTACCGAACTAACTTATAGTAATAATTTAATTTATCTTGTATATTACACAAGTATTGATTTATATAATTATAATTAATAATAAATAAAAAAAATACATTTATAAATTAATTCACAATATTCATTTAAATTGTAGCATAAAGTTTTTTTTAAAATTGTAATGATAGTCAAATACAAAAATCAAATACATAAAGAGAGAGGGGAAGAGAGAAATAAAGGTTAGTTTGAGATTATTGAAAGAGATGTTTTTGTAAAATTATAGAGAAAGTGTGTGAAATGCACCTCTTAAAAATATTTTTTTTTAAATTTCTAATTAAAATAGCCAAGAGAGTGAGAGTTTTATTTTTCAAGTTATATGCTCTATAGTGTATAGTAAAGTAGTAAATTTCTTTATAAGTTTAGTTTTATTTTGTTTTTCTTATCTTATTGAAAAAGCAAACACTAAGTTAGCATATTATTATAGGTATGTTATATATTAATAGGTCTATTAAGCTAAAACTTCATTTAATATAAATCTAAAATGTAACCCATAAAAAAAGTAACAATTATGAGTAATACTTTCTAACTAATCACATATCACATTTTAATTATATTTTAAAAGACAAGACATAAAAAGATATAGTGATTCCACCTGTTTATAAAATCAACATAAAACAATAAAAAAATACACAATTATATAATTTTTTATTTTGCTATGCCAATTATGAACCATAAGCAATTGATCCTTTAACCTAAGTCAAGGTCAACCTTATTTTATTCCAACCTTCTTAACATAAGACATATAGATCAAAATTTCCTAAACAAGGGAAATAAAACAATTAAATGGAAATTAATAATTAATGAGTTAAAAACACACTAGAAGGGGTTGAATAGTTTATGTGTGATTTTTATAAAAAAATTTGTAAACTCTTTTGAAAACAAAAGTTACATAAAAGACTTTTTGCAAAAATTTGGATGTATAAAAATGTTATGATAGAAGAAAATTGTTAAGAACAAGTTCTTATACTAGTCACACAAACTCTTAAGCTACGTTTAGTTATCTCTTGATCTTGCCTTGAAGAGTTCCTCTAACTCAATTATGTTAAAATCAAATATTCTCTTATTTGTCACTTCTAGCTTACAATAAGTATTATATGTACCACTTATGACACTTATAATCCAAGTATTATTTACCATAACTTCAAGCTCACCTTAATTTATCTCATATTAAGAAACTCAAATATTCTTTTTCATGAAGTCACTCTTAGCTTTCACAACTTACAAAAATCAAAAGATCAACTCACAAAGTGAGAATGTATAAATAAAGCATAGATCTTTTACCAAGATAAATTAGCAAAGTTAAGGATGAGGTTGTCTATAAGCAATGGATGCAAAGAATGTTATTCAAATATTCAATTATCAAAGTTTTTTTTTCTTTCTTCACGACTTTTGGTATATATTTTATTCATGCAAAGATATTCGTTGCAAGAGAACATCTATTATTTATTTTTTTGTTATGATTCCTCAATAAATGCATCGAAGCTTCAATCATGTTTTTCTTCTCTTTGATGTGACAACTTTGTCAAAGGAGAGATAATGGGTTTATCCATTCTTTCCTAATCTTCGCTAACACTCTTTTTGAAGTAACATTTTACTTTATGCAAAGTCTTACGTTTGTCTTTTCCTTGTGCAAGCTTCAAACTCAAGGAAAGCTTTTTTTATCAGAAGTTTTACTTATCCTTCAAATGTTTTTATTTTTCATTAAATGCTTTCAAAATTTAAATGTTAGTTAATAAAAACTTTGGATACATGTCCATTTTAGCACATTTGATGCTTTGTCATTTAAAAGAGATTTTCGCAACTAGGGCTTAGATATTTACCTTTTCATTATTGAACGCTTAAAACATCTGTATAATTCATATAACTCATTAGTGTATCAAATTTTAATATATTTAAGATCACAAAATCATAGAAATTTTGAGGGGATAAACATCATCCATAGCTTTCTTTCTAATAAAACAATATTTTTAATTTAATATTATTTTATAATATTTTTAACGAGGTGTCAACTTCTAATTATATGTGTCTTCCACCTTATCTTTGGATTAGTGCCTACCCAAGTCTTTCTCATTTTTAACCATTTGATAATTTTTTTAAAAAAATTAAAACTTAATTTAGAATGATGATAGAAATGATAAAATAAAAGAGATAAATGAATAAGAAAAACAAATACATAAATAAGATAAAAGGATAGTGGTTTGAGACAGTCGAGTTTTTAGTGGTTAAATCACATAAAATTTGAAATTAAAATTATAAATACATTTAAAATGAATAAAAAATTAAATTAAATACTCAATATATGAAATTAAGAAAAGAAATATGTCTCAATGAAAGTGAAAAAAACTCCTAAAAACACTATTATTTAAGAAGAACTTCCAAGTCTCATTGAAGAATAATTTATAAAACATTCTTATCCAATATAGCTATTATAATTTAGGTTAAATATTTTTGTCCTTTAATTTATTTATGAGGCACAATTTTGTCCTTTTATTTTCAAAAGTTTCAATTAGGCTTTTTTTTTTAAAGGTTCCTTATTTTTTAAAATGATTTTAATTTGGTCTCATTTAAAACTAAATTTGGTCCATTTTTTAAAAGGTTTAGAGGTGATAGAAACAAAATGGAACCATATTGAACACATTTTAAAAAAAAGTAAAAGACTCAATCAAATCTTTTAAAAATAAAGAGACCTAATTGAACCTATTAAAAAATAAAAAGATCAATTGAACTTACTTAATAAACTAAGAAGGGAAAACAATTTTTCCTATAATTTATATACAAAGAGAAATTCTAAATATTAGTAATTTTTATATAATTCAAAAATAGTATAATTATATATCAACATTATAGACCATTATTTGAATTTTAAAATGAAATATTTTATTTTTGTGAAATATTTATTAATCACAAAAACAAATTTAATTAATAAGACAAGGGATGATGAAAATAATATTTACAAATATGTGGTCACATGATAAATATAAGAGAAAATTATACATCTTTTGTATTTTGAAATTATACATAACATTACTTTTTTTAATATTCCTATACTAAACTCCATTAATATTTAAAAATATTATACGAACACTTCTTATATATTATACTAATACTCCTTACAAAGAACGTTATTGCAATGGTAAAAAAACAGGGATGTTTGAATAATTCACATAAACTTTAGGAGGTGTTACTATAATTTATTCTAAATATAAACAACATTTACACCATAACATTGTAATTTTTACATCACAATTTTTTCTTGTAACATTTTGTTATATATTTATGTTTTATTTTTTATTTTTGCATTACACAAATAAATTGAATATTTCAAACCTACAATAAGACCCACTGCATATGTATATATTATGAATAAATCTAATAAATCAATTAATATGTAGAATAAATCCTTGAGTAAAATATGTCTTTAGCTTTTATACTTTTAGGTAAAATTGATATTAGCCATCATACTTTAACTTTGATTAATTTGATTTTTAAACTTTAAAAAATAGAGATTTTCATCTCTCGTTATAACCAGCTTTTATAGTGAGGAAGGACGAAAATTGTAATATCCTGTTTAAAATAAATAAATTATATTCAGAAATATAGTCATGAATTAGAAATTTATAATTTTTTTTTGAAATATTTTAGTTTATTTGATATTAGAATTTAAATTTAGAAGAAATATTATTTAAATTTAAGAGATGATATAATTAAAAGAGAGAAGAGATTATAATTAGTTAAGACTAAAGATTTTTTAATAAAATAGTTTTAGATAAATTGAAAAGTAATAAATAAAAATATATATATAAGAATATTTTAATTTTGTAATAGAAGATTATAAAATAG
>JAMLFT010006078.1:0-16591 GCA_026544285.1 Pachyrhizus erosus
AAAAGACTCATTTTAGTAATTTTATGTTATTTTTGTTAAGAAAAAACTAAAATAGATCTCTTTAAAAACATAAAGGATGAAATTGAGAATTTTAAAAGGATCAAAATGAGAAAAATACAAAAAACATAATGGACCAAAATGACATGTGATTTTTTTTAAAGATTTTATCATTTTTAAAATATAATTAAAAATATAAACAATATGAAAATTATTGTTATATTTTATTATTAATTTCTTTAAAAATATATTTTTTGTCACCATGCATTAGTGTAAAGTATTTATCAACTTCATTGATAACTAATTTTTGTCAAGAAATTCAGTTGACCACTTTTATGAAGTCTCTCCTTCTAACCACTATTTTTATTCACAAAATTTCAACCCAAGACTTTGTGTTAAAGATTTAAGTGTAGTATTTTATTTTTTAATAAATATTTAATTCATTAGTTAATGAGTTAATTTTATTAATTTAGTCGTGCACACTTCAAGTTATTAATAATTTTATTCCTAAGTGAATTTGATTACAAACATACTAAATGTGAGTTTGAAAATTTGTTTGAAGTTAATTATTTCATATAACTAAGAAAGTTATTAAAAAAATATTATTGAATACAAGATAAATTAATTTATGCACAAAAAATAATTGACATTAAAATGTTATAAAATATGACAATATTTTTTATACTATTGATTTTTTATTTATATTTTTTTAAATGGAAAAATCATTAAAATATAAAATATCATTTTGATCCTTTAAGTTTTCTCATTTTATTCCATCATGTTTTAAAATTCTATTTTTGGTCCTTTATAGTTTAAAATTTTCATATATTTTTAAAGAGATTTATTGTAGTATTTTATCCATCCTTTTGCAGGAAAAGGACTAAAATGACTCTCTTTAAAAATATAAAAGACCAAAATGAGAAAATGGAAAAACATAATGAACCAAAAAGATATATTAGCGAAAAAGTTAACTTGGGGAAGGAGAATTTCACTAAGCCAAATTCTAATTCATTAAGTGATCTAGGGTCTCATTAACTGGATATTTTTCGAAGTATACCTTTCGTGTTAATGATTTTCTACAATTATCAAAATGTTTTATAAATTCTAACTAAAATGAATTAAATACTAATAGAAAATACTAATAGAATAGAAATAGAACTGTCTTTTCATATAGATATCCCTTCAACACAACATAGGTCATCGAAAGGATCTCGAAGACCCACCAACCCACGAAAGTTGGGATCTTTCAAAAAATGGATTCCTATCTGAAGGGTGCATAACCGCATGGATAAGCTCACATTAACTCGTCAATTTGGGATCCAATTCGGTTCCTTAGGAGCCTCGAAAAGTTAAGGATTAGTAATCCTTTTGAAAATGAAAAATAGAAAGGATTCAGTCTTATACATACGCGAGGAAAGTAATCAAAAAAGAAAGAAGAACTCATCCTCTTTCTTTTATCACTTAGGAGTCGTGTGAGATGAAAGTCTCATGCACAATTTTGAATGAGAGAAAGAAGTGAGGAATCCTCTTTTCCACTCTGACTCTGTTACCTTATTTAAATTTATAAAGGATGATTTTTTTTGAAAAAGATTTAAATGGATTGTTATTTGTGGAGTTTGGATCCTTAAGACAAGCCATAATGTGTATAAAGATGTCATATTTCATACTTCAAGGGAATGTAGTATAACTTGATGATGATTATATAAGTATTCATAGATGTTTCATATGAGTAAATAAGCAAGTTGTAATTATCTAAATGGAGTCTTAACCTAGTGTTGAGAACCTTTGTGGTAACTAATGTTGAATGAATCTATAGGATAGATGGGTAGGTGAAACTACGTTATAGACCAAGATTTTTTGCAAATCTTGTTGTGGTAAGCCACTATCCACGTTTACCTATTTTTGATAAAAATAACTCATTTCCTATAGGATCAATCAAAGGACTTCTCAAATGGATGAATATGTAATTTATGTTAAGGGAGTACCTAAGATGATTATGTGATGGTGAAAATCTCCCATGGAGTAAAATTTGTATTTCATTGCATATCTATCATTATTGATACTTAGTTGTATTGAATTTTGGAATGTGATGATTATACTCAATTATTGTATTATAATGATAGTATATGTGATGTTTTCCATATGAGATGATTGTGTTATCACTTGATTTTTAAATACTATGTTTTCAAGATGATAAAATTTTATTATTTGTTATCAATTAAGCTTTAAATTGTATTTATGTAAACTTGTATTTGGTAAGGTTATCTATAGAATGTGACACATGTGATTGTGACTATAATGATTTCAAATGTCATGTTTATGGGAATAGAAGGTTAGGTAATAAGCATTTTTTTCTTGAGAGCATCATGGAATACATGCTTGGTTGTGGAGACATGACTTTTACTTTTCTTTAACCTTGGTTTTGTTTAATGTTGACCAACTCAAGTGCTTAAGATACTCACCTTTCTAAGAGTTGTATACACCCACACACAATTGTATGCTAAGTTGCTTTGATGTCGTATCTTGTGATAACTTGTTGCAATACCCAAAATGCATGGTTTTATTTAGTTGATTTCACAATGTATGAATGCATTATCTTGAAGTTATAAGTTATTAAACTCTTGGCTTTAAAATTGAAAAAATTCACAAGTATTTTCATAAATAAATTAAATTGAAGAGTTTTAAATTAACTAAGATAAAGTTTTTTGCTTATAACTTAAGGCAATGTCTTGTAGTAGCTTTCATGTCATTACAAAACACATTAGAATTGTGGTTGAAGAATGTGTAAGTGTGTTTGTAAAATTCTTTTCACAAAGCAACGTTTTCAACGAGATAAAACTATTATCTAATGTAAAACACGTAGGAAAAATAAAAGAAAAAGAACACATTCTACTACTTCACTTAACTTGAGCTACATTCATTTCTTTCAACATAGAGTTTCTCTAATTATACTGATTACAAACAAGTAATGAGTATTGTTAGAAATGACATAGTATGTCACTTATAGTAACACCACTATAATCTTATACCCAATAATGTAGACTCATGTATTCTTTCACATGAAGTCTTTCTAAGCTTTCACGAACAAGAATTGTTGAAAAGATTACAAATAATTAACTCCTAAAGTAAAGATGCAAAAGTTTAGTATAATACAAGATAACTTTTGTAAGAAAAGAATAAACTATTTAGGCTTGTACGAATTATTATCTAGTGGAAGAGTTATAATAGGTTCACATCACAAAGAGAAAATAAATGTTTGTTCAACATAACTTCTTGCTCTTTTCTTAAAGTCTTGTGTATTTAGGCTTTTCACAAAAATTTGTTGTAGGCATACAATCTTCTCTTTCTTCCTATTTTGATTCTTCACTAATGCGTGGGAGAGATATTTCACATTAATTCTCCATATTGTCTACTTTCACTGAAGAGAGAAATTATGGTTGTCCATCCTTTATTAAAAAGGCGCTACCAACCTTTGAAAGTAGAGTTATTTTTTTTATCATTTATTCTTTTTTCTCTCTCAATACTATGTCTCAACATCTATTTTGCTTTAGATCAAGGATTGTATTTATATTCAAAACATCCTACTTTTTGTTAAATGTTTTTCTTTTAAATTTTAAACTTTTAAAAAATGTTACAAATACTTTATTGAAATTGGCAGTTGTTGAAATTATATAGTTAAATTAATATTTACTAACTTTAATTATTTTAAAGTTGTAACTATCTTTTAAAATTTTGAAATTTTAAAAAAATTTATAAAATACTTTATTGAAACTAAGAATAGTTAGCATGAAATAACTAAACATATAATTTTAATTATTTAAAATTATTATAAATATTTTACCAAAATTTGCAAACATTTTAAAAATGATAAATTCATTTTGAGTTAAATTCATAATTTCAAATTCACTAATTTTAAATAGTAAATAATTATTGTAAATGCATTCTTAAAATTTAAATATTTTTAAAAATGTCATAAATGTTTTTTTTTGAAACAAATGATAGTTGAGTTTAAATAATTAAATTCACATTTATTATTTTAATTATGTAAAATTTAGAATTTAAAATTTTAAAATATTATAAATAAATTTTGAAATTGAGAATAGTGAAACTAATTTAGTAATTACAAATACTTATTATTAATGAAAAATTTCTCAAAACATGATTCATATATCAAATAGTTTTAAACTCTGAATATCAATGTGTTTATATACTGTTACATAAAAATTAAAAAAATTACTTTGCTTTTGTACCAAAAAAATCGTTATGTATGACATAGGTCCACACATTAGTTAAATATGATATCATAATTTGAAAATTATTCAAATTAATTCTCAATTAAAGATGTAAATTAGTCTAATATATATACAAAATGATCAATAAAAAAATGTTTTTAGTTAAATGTGTGATTTTTCATCAACTTTTTTTAAATCTAAATTCATTAATTAAAGAATAAAATATGTTTTTGGCCTTTATAATATGTGAAATTTTGAATAGTCCTTTCACTAACCAGGTTAACATATTCAATTAATAGTATTATGTTAAAATTTTAGAGGGATTGAGTTGCATAATTTTTTTAGAGATTAAAAGTGTGTTTGGTAAGGTATTAGAGAACTTTTAATTTTTTTTACTAATTTATAAGCTAATTTGACCAAATAAATTTTATTTGACACACAATCTTATTTTAATAGTTTATAATTTATTTTCATAAGTTACTTCAAATAGTTTATAAAAATAATTTAACTTATAAATTACTAGTTTTTTTTATTTTTATCCTTATTAACTTATTTGAGATCTTTTTTTATCCTTTTAATAAAATAATTAATTATACCTTTTTATGTCATTTTATATCTATCAATTTATTTATCAATTAATTTTATTAAATACTTTCAATTTAATCAATTAAATTATAAATTTCAAGTTTTTTTACTAACTTATCTGCTTTAGCTAGCTTATAAACTAGTTTTTATCAAACATAATTTTATATTTCACATAAATTAAAGAAATCAAAAATCTATTTTACCTTTTATTAAATTTAAACTATTTTCTAATTTCAATAATTTTTCGAAGGATGATAAAAGTAAAATTCAACACAGATGCAAAATATTTTTCTCAACTTTTTAAAATAAATAATAAGATTACACTTAAATACTTTATAATCTTAAGATTATGTAATCTTATTAATAAAAATAAAAATAAATAATTCAGTGTGAGTCTTTTTTTTTTGAGATCCTAGATAATAAAAGCTAATGCAAATACATTATTGACTCTGTTAGACAACTTTGTTTTAAAAGTAAATTCTCAGTTAATAATAATATCTCAAATATTTATGAAAGCAATGTATTTTTTTTTTCCTAACAAGTGCGACGAGACACTAGTTACATGTTTAATAGAGACTCACCGAAAAAAATTATCAAAATTCTAAGTAGTTTCATCCTAAGTAATCAACTAATTCCAACTAACTCATAGGTGTAAGGATATCTCTCCGAATAAGATTATTCATCAAATAACAAAAGTGATATTAAAGAGATTCGAAATAATACTCATGAAAAATATGAGACTTTGTACCAAATTATAAATTACTTGTGTCAACTCCCATTGGTGTAAAATAATAAGAGAAATAATATACAATAATATTTCTCTGTCTCATGTATATTATTTATTACGTATTATAATGATGAAGAGATATCTTTTAAAAGAAATAATAATATTTTTTAATATAATGATTGCTCTCTTCCTCGAAAATATAAATTACATAAGATAATAATATGTCATAAGCTATTTTTTCGAGATTTTGACGGAAAAATATAAAAACTAAAAAATTACTAAAATGATACAACATCGAAATTTTTTACATCAACGATACGTATTATTGTTCAGTAAGAAAAAACATTTACTTGACAAACGATTTCTCATCTTCATGTTTTAAAAAAATTGTTTGTTTTAAATTTATATTGTTTTAAAAATTTTTATTTATTTTCTAAAACTGGTTATTCACATTTTTAATTTTGAATTTTTATTGAAATGGTTTTTAAAAAATGTTTATTGATTTTTTTTTATCAAAAGTGACTCCATAAAAAATTTAAAAGAGTTCATTAAGTTTAAAAATATTTTTTTTTTACATTTTAAGACACAATTTTAAAATATTTTAAAATTAATTTAAGATATAAAACTTATACTATTAAATTCATCAACATAAAATATGAAATTAAACTATTATTTAAAAAACATAAAATATAAAAAATACTCAAAATGTTGTCTCATAAAAATTTAAAAGAAGTCACTAATTCCAAAAATTAATAACATTTTTAAAAATTAAATAAAAAAATTATAGTTTTAAAAATAAAAATATTAGAAAACAAATAGAAAAAGTAATAAAATTTTAAAAACAAAATTAAAAAATATAAAATAAAAATAAAAATAAAACTTAAAGATGAGAAAATCTGCTAGTATACAAAACGTTTTCTCTCATTGAACAATAATTTATATCAGTGATGTAAATATTGTAACTGTTGTATCGTTTCAGTAATTGTTTATTTATTTAGTTTTTGTATTTTTTCCGACAAAAACTCATTTTTTTTTCCTCAAAGAAAAAAAATATAAGCTATATTATTCTCTCTCTTCTTCTCCATGGTAAGTAGGGTCCACTTCCCAGTGAGCCAAAACCAAAACTCACATTTCGCATCCCTTAGCTCCCAATTCCATTCTGAACCAAATTTCAATTCCACCAAAACCCTAATTTCCCTTCTCTCCCATTCCTAGATCTTCACGTTTTAAGGGTTTCTCCACTTTCAGCAATGGTTAGTGTTTTCCCTTCCCTTCCGATTTCATTTTTTTTTTGTTTCTGGCACAATTTTTTACTACTCGGTTCCACAAATTCTCAATCTTTGCGTTATTATCATTACTTTTTTTTTTATTTTTTATATTATATTATATTATTCATGTATAATTGATTTTTTTGCTATCATAGCTTTTGAGCCTCCCTTTTAATCGGTTTGAATTTATTTTTTTGGTTTTGGTTTTGAATTTAACGGCTTGGATGTTGTAATAATTGATGAGATACTGAAACTGATATCTGTTAAATTAAATGATTTTTTCTTGGCTTATTTACGCTGTGTATTATGATATGGGCCATGATAATATATGCTAATTAATTGTTCTCTATTCAAGCTACAGCACAAATTGGGAAGAGGTCATCGTGACAAACTCCAGCAGTTCATGACAATAACTGGAGCCAGGTGATCTCATAGTCGTCTATGATTTGTTGCTTCAAGTGAAGGTTCTAAATTGCGATTGCAGCTGTGGTTTTTGAAATAGCACATGATCGAGGGCAAATGCAGCTGCAGTTGTGGTTATGATATGATTGAGGAGACCTGCAAAACCTCAATATTGCAGCCTCAACTGTGCTTGCAGACCATAATTAAAAACTATGCTTCATTTCATTTCACATGTCCTTAGGGTGTATGTGATGGTTTGTCATTTGCATTTGAATCTCTGAAATTTACTTTTATTATATATTATAA
Source organism: Pachyrhizus erosus (assembly GCA_026544285.1). Classification (NCBI taxonomy): domain Eukaryota; kingdom Viridiplantae; phylum Streptophyta; class Magnoliopsida; order Fabales; family Fabaceae; genus Pachyrhizus; species Pachyrhizus erosus. The sequence continues at coordinate 7,518 of JAMLFT010006078.1, forward strand.
ATTACAAAAGAGACCCACTTAGTTGCATCGTGTGTGTGTGAATTTTGGATGGGGTGAGGTAGGGGGAGAGAGTTAGGAATCCTCCATGTAAGTTTCTGTTTTTGATCTTGAGAAGTTTTGAAGTTCCTTAGATTGATTACTTTGTCTGATGTTGACAGACAAGTGTGTGATCATATTGAGCAGGGTTATATTTTCTACATCAATTATGATTTGCATCAGATGCCTTGTTGATATTTAATGTATTATAGTCTGGTTCATGTTATTTGTCTGTTGCTTCAGCTGATATTTTTTTTGTGGGTGTTACTCTTTGAATTTATATGATTCAAGTCAATTGCATGTTTAATTTTCTGACATCTGAAAACTATTTTTGGATTTTCAGTGAGAAAATAGCACTGCAGGCTCTGAAGGCTAGTGATTGGCATCTTGAAGGAGCATTTGATTTCTTTTACAGCCAACCACAGCTTAAAACATTTACTGATTTTAGACACTTGGAGGAGCTATACAATAGATATAAAGGTTAACAATGAAAGTGAAAATAATACAGTTTATATGTATAAAATGCTTATCCACCCTGAAATAATTTTTCTATTCCTTGAGGTTTCACCCTAGTGAATGGCAAGTAAATTTGACGGTGTAATTTATTGTTATTTTGATTGAGCATGGGTGTTCCATCCCTATTTCAAATTACTTCAATTATACTTGGAAGCATTCTAAGATAGAGAATCATAGAATAAGAATCATTCCCCAATTTAGTTGTTCTTTTATCTGTGCATAAGGTATGTTGGATATGAGATTCAATAACTTTTGCATGTGAGCTTACATTAAAGAAGTTGATCAAGGCCCTTTTTATTTTGGGTGAGATGCATATATGAACATTACTTGTTTATTTCTAAGTTATTCAATAATACCTGTTGACAAGTGGCTATCATTTATTAAAACAATTTACATTATGTGTTGCTAATCCTTTATTTCACTAATTTGTATACAGATCCATATGTTGATATGATCTTGGCAGATGGCATCACTCTTCTTTGCAATGATATCCAGGTTACTATTTCTGAATGCAAATTAATTATATAAACGTCTTGATTAATTATCATTGTGGTTTACAGTTCTTCACCTGTATGTTATCATGGAGCCTGTTGTAAAGATGTGAACAGTACTTGCAAGTTACTAGCAGTAATTTTGGAAATTTTGTTGGAATTTGAGCAAATTGTTGTCAAATACTGTAGGGTTTTGGAATTGGATTATTTTAAGGCATCCGACTAGGGGATAGATTTATTACTGTTCATCAGAATGAGAGTAGTGGAGATAAAGAGAAAAGAAGAAAACCTAGACTTCATTCTACCTTGTGTTCTTAGGCATAACGCCAAAGTGATGCATGATGTATCTTGACATTACAGGTTTTTGTGTTAGAAATGAACTTTATTTATTCTTCAAGTATTGCTTTTACTAGGATTAGTTGAAACATTGGGACATGCAGTTCAAAACTTTAGATCCAAGTTTAATAATGTTAACAAGATGGAAGGAATACAATAGGAATAAATTAAGATGTGATTAAAGGATAATGAAAATATAAATTACTAAAGGGATGTGTGAATGGCTTGGAGTGTGTCTTTTTGGGTTGTGATTAGGAAGAAGTGAAAGAGAAGTTTTGAATGGAATGGAATCAAATGTATTTCAAGATGTTTCATTTTTTTCTGTCTTATTTTAAATAATTCAAATAATGAAACTTAGTACGATTCCTTTTAGTTCCACTTTATTTAATCTCTTTTCATCAATTTAAACATAATTATGAAATTCTTCCAAGAAGAATAAAGGAATGTGGCATTTGGCAAATCACAATATACAAATAAGATGTCAGTCCTAAAAGTAAGCTCAACCAAATTATAAGTTAGAACATTGTATAAATGACAAGGCATGAAAGTCATGAAAGTCATGAAGCACATCATTTACAATATAAAATAATCTATATATCAAAACTTGACTTTAAATAAATAAATGTATAATGTTAAAAATATAAAAAAGATTAAAACCCACTAAAACATTTGAAAAATATTAGGTACCATTTGAAATGTATTTTTCTATTTTAACTATATATAAATGTTTATTATTCTATTTAATATACCCTACTGTAACCTGAAGTTCTCTAAATGTACCTTATTTGTGAATTATACACAAACACACACAGACACACACACACACACATATTTATATTCATAGTAGACATAATATTCGTTTCCTGTATCTATATATATGTATAGATAATCTAGTTTCATAGGTCTTGCTATACATATGGAATTCTGATGTTTTAATGTCTTATTTATATTTCCAGTGTTCTTTAGTTTCAATTCATTCATAAGGTTAAGATCATTTATGTTCGAAGTGTAATTGATACTTGAGTTGCTTTTCCTTTGCAGGTGGATCCTCAAGATATAGTAATGGTACGGATATGTTTCAAACACTATTTCATTTCTAAATCATGAATAATTGCTTCGGTTATTTATTCTTTCCTTCATTAATATAATCCTATGCATTATACTTTAGAAAACTGCTATTTAAATAGTGATTATCAAAGTTACAAACCCTTATTTAATGAGAATGATTTATTGTGAAAACTACAAAGATGCAGGGGATGCTAACCTTGGTAGCAATTATGGTTATTCAAGGGTGCCTTTCTTTTCTTGAAAGTTAGAGACACATGGCTAATAAGTTAAAATAGATGGCATACAGAGATGTCTAGATTAATTTCACCATCATTCATTTTCCTTAGTGTAAAAGCTCTAAATCTGTATGAGCTCTGACAAATATTAACCATAGCAGGATAAGATCCTGTTTTAAGGAAAAAAAAAATAATAATGCCCTCACTCATCTGTGTAAATGGGTGATGATTAGTCTCTATATGATGAAATGTGCAATATTTTTAAATGAAGAGTTTGCAATTTTAAATGAATAATATTTTACATAGAATTTACATCTGTTTACACATTTTATGTGTAACTTGGTTGTACGATGAGAGTGTATTGTAGATGACATGGGAATGCTTTAGGTAACTGGGAATGTTGAACTTTTTGCAGTTAGTTCTTTCATGGCACATGAAGGCTGGTACCATGTGTGAATTTTCCAAGAAGGAGTTTATTGAAGGTTTACAATCTTTGGGGTATGTATTTTTTTGTGGTTTTGAAATGAAATTTTATTCTGTAATGGCCAAGTCTCAGCTGAAGACCTTAAAAATTGTTGCAGGATTGATTCTCTTGAGAAGTTCCGTGAAAAGATACCATATATGCGCTCTGAGCTGAAAGATGAACGTAAGGGCAATAGTATTCAGTTTACAGCTCAAAACTAGTTTTAGTCATACAATTTATAATTCACTTGTCACTTAATTTATCTAAAGAAATTTTTGAAAAGCTTATATTCACTATTTTTGCTTGTCCAGAGAAATTCCGTGAGATATATAACTTTGCTTTTGGCTGGGCAAAAGAGAAGGTATGCATTAATGTGTACTTGTTGGCCCCTGTGCTCCTCTGTAATGTGGCTTAAGTGCTTAACTAATTTGCATGACAGTAAATGACAAGTTATAGCCATCACTTACTTTAAACAATGCATTTGAACGTAATACACTCTACTTGTTCATACTTAAGATAGACACTGATGGAACAGGGAAGATCTTGGGAAACTGAAAGTCAAATTATAACAAATTTGATTCATTGATTAATAAATTTTAGTTATTCTTAAAAATTGATTTTTTGTGTTTCTTTAGTTTTGAAAATTTGGTCTAGATTTTCAAACATGCGGTATGTTGAATGACATTGAAAGTTTGAAACATGGCTTGAGAACTTCCTTCTTATGTAGTCAACCACACTCATTAAGTGTTCCCATTTCCTTCTTTCTTCTGAGGTTCAAGATGCTGTGTACTATTTGATTGCTAGGCTACCCCTGCAGATTTTCTGCTTCTGGTTTATAATTATTTTTGGTTAATTAAAAATTTGGTCACTTTGCCTAGTTTTTCATTTTAATCCTACATAAAAAACCAGTTACAGATCAGCCTTGCTGTTATAATTTTGACAAAGTAGGGACTGATTTGTAAACATCTTTTTCATGTAAGAACAAAATTGTAGAGGGTTTTTTTTAATGTTGGTACCAAAACAAAAAATAGTATCAAATAAAGGACTAATTTTTAATTTAATTTTTAATCACTGTTCATTTTCAGTGTCTGGGGACTAGGGACAGTAATTGGTTATATTCATTCTAGTTATATGCAGAACATTCATTACTAGTGATGATGACCTATCCAATTCTTGTGGATATGCTAGAGTTGCTTCATGTTCTTCATCAGTTTTAAAAATTCAAATGACATATTGAAGTATTCATTATTGTTGTTTATGATTAATGGTTTTGCATTTGATTCTGTCATTGGACCCACTTACTGTATCTGGTATCTCATGTTGACATGTCCATATTAATGACTTTAAAGTCTGTCTTAGGATCATGGTATCTGTGTTTCATTGACTACTAATAATATGCATTCTGTTAATGTTCTTTGCATAATGGTACAAAATATTGGAAATATGGGGTGCTAAAGGGGTTAGTGTTCTGACTCTTGAAAGGAAGGAACATCAAAGTAAGATGCAAATGATTATTTTGCCTCCAATGAATTATTTGATGCTAATTTGTTTTGGTATACCTTGGCAAGTGTGAGATCAATGACTATGACACACTTGAGCATCTAGGGTTGGGTGTAAATTCACTGTTGATTTTAGTATAGTTTTGATTCTTTCATTTTGAATGTGTAATTTTCCATGTAATAGTAATATTTTAGTTACCTTTTGCAGGGTCAAAAATCTCTTGCATTAGATACAGCAATTGGTATGTGGCAATTATTATTTGCTGAGAAACAGTGGCCACTGGTTGATCATTGGTGCCAATTCTTGCAGGTAATATACTTAACTATTATTCATATACACCTTTTTAACTTTCTTGAGTATGTTTGAAGCTTTCTTATTAGGATGACTTTCAGTGAGAGATCAGATATCTGCTAATATACTTTGATCATTTTACTTAAATTAAAAATGTTGATGCTACTTACTCAGGCTCGGCATAACAAAGCAATATCTAGGGACACATGGTCTCAGCTTTTGGAGTTTGCCAAGGTAAACTAATAAACTGTTAATCATTACAATAAGCTTAGTCAATGGTCCCCTCATAATGAGGATGTATACTTTGTGTCTTGATTGGGATTTATTGTTGTATGTATATATATCTATATCTTTACATTGTATCTTCTTGTGTGCTCCTGTATATGCCTGCCCGAGCTAGACTAACTAAGTAGAATGATAACAACAAAAAGTAAATCTGGCTACCTGTCTTTTATTCTGTTTCTCATTTTGTCTGTGATCATCTTGCACTTGGTGGCTAGTTATAGTATCCAAGCCACTTCATTTTAAATTGTTAAGATCTTATTTCCAATTCTATTGTGACTGCTGGGAATTTATTTTAGGGTTATAACCTTTTTTATTTGTTTTGGGTATAAAGTGGGATGAGCCAAACAGGAAATAAACTGGAATATGAATATTTCCATGTGAATATTATAAAAGTTACACCCCAAACTTTTCAATTGAAACCCTTATCAACAATATTACATTTTACATCAATGGTTGCTGTAGTAATATCCATGTGTAAAAGTTTATGATGCTAAAATTTAATTATTCTTTCGTTCCTTTGTTTTAGTGAAATTCTGGGAAAGATATAAAGGAATTGAATGTGAAATGTTAGTTTTTTCTTGTAGTACCTGATCGGCTGGATATGGGAAATATGTTTTCAATAGTACTGCAAAAGCTTCTTCGTTCGACCCCCAACCCTAAAAAAGGAGCCCAAATATAAATGAGTTTGTTTTTTAGTGCCGATGAATTAGGGTATTGGGATTATTATAAATCGTGCGAGTTGTAAAACTTAATCTTCATTTTCTGGTGACCCACCTATATTGATTGAGAAGAACTCCTGTTTGCTTGTACTTTTGGCAATGACATTGCTGGCAAAACTTTTCATGCTGGTTTTTTATGATAGTACGTTGTTTGGCTTTATTAAGTAACAAACCACTAATATTTGTCATGCTGTTTGCAGACTGTTGGCTCAAATTTATCTGATTACGATGCTGAAGGTGCTTGGCCATATCTTATTGATGAATTTGTGGAATATCTGAATGAGAATGGCATCATCCAAAACGGTCTTATCAATGATTCTAGTCTAAAACGATGATGCATTCAGATTTCAGTAAATTGGTGTTTAAGAGAATTTGGTCGGTCTCTTGTGATGAGTTGTGCTATTCTGTGATGAACTCCTCTTTGTTATTAAGTGGGATTCAGTCTAAAATTTCAAAAGAGGACATGGCTGCTAGGGCAAACTCATTTTTTCTGACAAGTAGTAGCATCATTTGTCAGATTGTTGATATGGCATATGAATTTCGTTGGGGAGTATTGTGGAATTAGTAATGGGAGCCTACTAATTCCACGGTGTTATAGATTCTGGTCTCTTTTAATTTAATAATTAATTCTTGAACGATGTCTTGTTAGATAAGAGACTTATGTGATTGTGATTGGATGTCCTTGTTTCTGGTCTACTTTTTTCATCTTGTAAAATATGTGGCACCAAGTTATTAAAACATTCATGAAATAGAGAAGGGGAAAAATACTATTATGTGGCTCTGTTTTCCTTTGAACTATTTAGAAGCAATACCTTGCATATTGGTTCCATATGCTCCTACAATGTGGCTCTGTTTTTAATTTGGATATTTAAAAATTTTTGTCATCTTAAAATTTAGAGAATTCTGAAAATATCAGTACAAGTCATCACGGGACAGTGTGAGGATGGTTTTTTTATTTTTATTTTATTATTATTAAAGTTCAGAATATGGTTTATATATTTTTCTAAGAGTTTTATCTAAGTTGGGAGTTGGCTGGTTTTAGAGTGCTTTTTCGGGAATTTAAGATTGGACGGGATTTTTGCATGTATAGTTGTGGCTGTGTATAATTTGAGATATTACAAATACAGTGGTTGAATGAGCTTCTAGTTAAAGACAAAACCACAGATACGTGTAAATCAATTTTTGGTCACGAAATTCCATGGGTGAATTCAGGGACGAAAGAGCACCTTCAACACTTTCGTACGAGTTGCTTAAACATAATCAATGGAATCTTTTTTTTTTTTTTTTCCCGTTGGATGTTGTCTAGGTGGCATGAAAAGTTACTTAATATTAGGCTCAATGTAAGACATGAATATAAAGCAATTTTATTTATATCCAACATCAGTCAACCACTGCAAAAAAGAGAAAAAAATGGTATTAAGCATTGAAGAAGAACAAGATCAGATCTAAGAACTCAACAACTCATCTGAAAGCAAAATTACAAAAAATAATTAAAAAATAACACTAAACTGAATGTGCTGTCAGAGATAATTGGTATATGCTAGAATGGCTCAATATGTGGTGAAGGCATCAAAACACACCATCAAGCTGAATTTTCACAATCTTATACACTTAGGAATAAACAAATGCCTCTGATTTTACAAATTCAATTCCAAGCCAGCAATTTTGCACGCTCGAATATTTCTATCACCTTCGAAAGAAGAGTAATGATACATAAATATTTTATAAATATATTTTTTCTCTCTCTTTCACTGGATGTTAAATAACAGTGGGTGTCCGTGTATTTTTTTTTTTCTTGAAAGAAACACAGCATTGTTTCCAGCTTTCTTTGTTGACCAAATGCAAGAAAACTAGATCATCATCCACTTATCGTTATAAGCCCCCATTACACTGAAGTAGTCCTGCAAATTGAGAAAAATGGTCCTTACGCACATTATACATTGCTGTAGATAACCTCAACCATCTCAAGATATCCATACAAACCTTGTAATACATAGAGCAGTCAAAGAATAGATGATCAGAAGTCTGTTCCATTTAGTGACAGCCCAGGCACCTGTGGGATTTGCCAACAATGACCCCCCTCTTGATTAGATTACCCTTCGTAGAGGTTCTGTTTTGAAACACAACTCTTGGCCAGTATCTCAACTTGATGTGAAGTCAACATTTTGTGTGGGGAGCTAGAAGAAGTGTAAGTCAATCAACTCCTTGTATATGTGAAGGTAAGGCTTTGAAAATCAGGTTTATAAGTTAAAAAAAAGCATTATATGGCTTAAAGCAAGCACCAGCGGTTTGGTATAGCCGTATTGATGCTTACTTTGTCATAAAGTCTTTGCAAATGTCCTTATGAACACACTTAATACCAAGTTTGGAGATAATGGCATAGTATTTGTTGTGTGTTTATATGGGGATGATCTCATTTATACCAACAATGATAGCCTTATTTTGATGCCTTTAAGAAGTCCATGATGAAGGAGTTTGGTATGACACACTTGGGGCTACTGAGCTACTTTCTTGGCATATAAATCTTATAATAGTCAGCTGGAGTTTTTGTCTCACAAAAGAAGTATGCATTGGAGGTTTTAAAGAGATTCAAAATGAGGACTACTCAGTTTGTACTCCAACTAAAATGATGGTAAGGAAAGAAGGTGAATGGTACACTCTACAAGCAAACAACTGTCATTTTGATGCATTTAGCTACCACAAGCCTAGATATTATGTTTGCTATAAGTTTGTTTAGTTGATCAATACAAGAAAAAGTCTAATTAACGATGGATAATTATTAACAAATCCAAATCCGTCAAAAAAATTAATTATTGACAAATTAAGAATTTGTAGTTAAAAGTAAATTATCGACGGATATTTATCCACAAATAATAATTCATTGGAATTTTTAAATTTTTTTGATAGATATCATTGACTGATTTTTAACAAAAATTTTAAACATAAATTACCAATGAATATCATTGACGATTTGTTTTTTTTTGGAAATTTTAAACTTTCCAATAAGTATTATCAATATATTTTTGTCATTAATATATTTCGTCACGAACATAAAAACACTTGTTGGTCACGATAAAAATGAAGAAAAAAGAGAAAAAACCATCCCATTTGGTGATGCTAGAAAATAAAAAAGGCCAATAAAATTCTTAAATAT
>JAMLFT010006079.1:0-16591 GCA_026544285.1 Pachyrhizus erosus
ATGAATGAAAAAAAAATTAAAAAAATCTCATTAAAGTAGTTAATCAAGATTTTCTACAGATTAATTATTATTAAAGGTGGTTATTAATATTTCGTACTAATATTTAGGTAAAAATATATATTTATTTTGCAGGAAAGACGGTACAATTTGTAAAATTAATAAATAAATAAAAACAACACTATATAATTAAATGAAGGAGGAAAGGAGAATTTTATCGTACAAATAAGTCAAATTTTACAACTAAATTTCAAATTCGACACAACACGTAAGCTTTTGTCACCATAAATTTTAACAGCAACTTAATCTCAGAGTGGGGACTAAGTTTAGAAAACCATCACACTCTTTTAGCCTCCAAATTTGCAGCATGGAGTTCTACTTCCAAGACCAAGACATGGTCAATAAAACTACGTTCACTCAAATATTGCTGTTATTCCTTTCATTAAGTCCTCCACAAGTGGCATCGCATCAGTGATTATCATTAGCCTGTTTGATACCAAATTTCATAATTAGATACGATATTTTCCGTTTACTAAGAAGCTGGTAGTAGGGTGTTTGAATTAGCACCTAACACTCACACATCGACACTGTTAAATATTACTTTCATATTTATTATTTTTGGAATTCGAATATGCTATAATTACAATTTCTATAACTCAAAAACACATTTTCAAACACGTTCAGTCTATGAAGACAAAAGACTTAATTTTCCATTTATTGCATTGAAATACGTATGTCCATTTAACAACTGTCAAATGGCAAAATTCAAACATTCGATGTCATCCCTCACCATTTTTTTTTCCTGCTGTCTTCCTATTATTGTCCCTTTAATTTCTACTTGATGAAAAACAATTCGATTAGCTCCATGTACAAACAGAAAACAAAATATTTTCTTATATACATATACAAAAAACACGAAACGAATTAACAGAAGCATACTTCCTAGCATAAAACTGCACCCTCAAATTGCAAAAAGCGGAAAACATAAAAACTAGCCACAACACAAAAAGTTCTAAATTTCTTATATTTATAAATTGCAGAAACGGATAACCGTCTCAAAAGACAAAACACCAGAAAAACAAAACTTGTATACAAGCGAATGTTCCTCCATATCAACATTTTCGGAGTTCAAAGCAAAATCCAAAACAGCAGTTATGTACTTGTGTTTAAATTCTATCAATTTTAGAAAATTATAAAATTTTCTTTTAAAAAAATTCTACCGCATGACCGTAACCATCGACACGTCGCAATCTCATTTGGCTTTTTCCACTCACACCAACATAGCTTCTGCCGAATTCACCATATCTACACGAAACACAAACACGTGTCCCACAACACAACCTCGCCGAAGCGCTTCCTAATACGACACCGTGGCGAGGCACTCTAAAAAGGACCGGACCGGACCGGACTGAGCCGGTTAACGGTTACGGTTGACGCTGAGACTCGCTCCGCCAAAACCCGGTTCCCGCGAACCGGGCCCACATCTCCTTCTCCAATACCTCCTCCTCGCCCTTCTCGTTCTCGGGATCATTCTTTAGAATATCCTCCAAGCGCGTGGGACCCATCACGATATCGCTGTGAGTGACGCTGCCAAACATGTGCGGCTGCCCCACGGCGATATCGCTGACGTCGACGCTGCTAGACCTCTGCGGCTGCAGCAGCACCACGTTGTTTTTGGGAAAACGCCGTCGCCTCTTGTGCGCGGCCTTTCTGACGAGCCCTCTTGGCACCTTGTACACCGCCAGCACCACCAGATTCAGGACCGCGCACGGGCAGCAGCAGCACACCGCCGCGCAGTCCGCCGCGGCTCCGCCCGCCACCTCCCCAACGCCGCGCCTCCGGTTTGCACGGACGACGACTTGGTGAGTCATTGCTTGGAAACAAAACTGATTGTGTCGTGATCGTTGGAGATAAGGGAAAAGAGAAGAGGGAGAGAGTGAAAATTGGAAATGGGAATGGTTGGGAGCGCTTGAAATAAGGGATGGTGATGTGAAAAAGAATTGAATTTGAGAGAATTTGAAAAAATTAAGAATGGAGAGCGGTTGTTACGGATGGGTCTATCGTAACGGAAGCCGTGTTCGCACTTCACACTGAACGAATGAGAGACACAAAGACTCGAGAGTGATGCACACGTTTCTTATAGGGACCTTTCTATTTTTTTTTTCACCCATCATATTCTTAAAATATCATTTTTCATTAACGTCTTTCATTCTTAATTTTTTCATTTAAAAAATATAAATCAAACTTATTTAATTGAAAATTGAAAAATAAAAATAAAAGAAGAAATGAGAAAATGTGATTATCATAATAACTTTCATCCTTATATGACAACGCATGATACTTACTTTATTCACTCTAAATTCTAAAATGAGAACCGTGTAAATGTATCTTTTACGGATCATTTTTAAAAAAAAAAATTAAAACAAAAAATGTCTTATTTTTTAAAAATTAAATTAATATTGAAACTTAATTTTTAAAACATTTACAAATTTTATTTTTTATCATTGAATAGACATGACATATTAATATAAATACAAAAATTAAAGATAAAAATTTTAAAAAATAAAAAATATAATTATATCAGCATTCACATCAACTCAATTATGAAAGTTAAAACTTATAAATTTTTTACAAGTTAAAGATAAAATGTATAAAAATAAATAATTTTTTAAGAATAAAATTTATTAAAAAATAAGAATAAAAAATGTAATTAAGTATAATTTATAATTTTTTTATATATGTATATATATTTGATTTGATTTAGATTTATTGTAATTCTTAATGATTAAAGAACCAGAATAAAGAAAATTCAAATTAAATTGGAAGATATTTATGATTATTATTTGAAAATAAATATGAAAATATTTGGAGTAATTATTTCTTTTACTACCTACCATTTGGAATTAGTATTTATAAATTTAATTAAAATCTATAGTTTATTTATCAGGATAGTTTTAATTTATATTTCAGATTTGTTTCTTTTTCTAAAATGAGGATCCTATAATATTATTAGTATTTATTCTAGATAACATTAGAATTTATATTTAAGAACTTTCTATTACTTTTTTTTTTACTATATTTTCCTATGAAGAATAAGTTATGTAATTAAGAAACGTTAAATGCAAAGTTGAATAAAAATTTAAGTTTTTTTTTTCTCTTCAGTAATTGTGCTGTACTTTGTTTCCTAACATATAGCTCATATTCCAAGGTACTCACGACCTTTCTAGAATAACTGAAACTGCGGATTTTTTTTATTTTTTATTTTTTGGAACTACACACGTCGCGTCGCCACTAACTAAATTATTTAATTAATTATACGCGGAATTGAAGCAGATTTTCCTTACGATTTGATTGTGTATGCCAATTCTAGATGGATTGGAAACTCGTGTGTGTTAACATGAAATAAGGTTAGGTGGTGTTTTAAAAAAATTAGTATTAGCATGTGATTTTTATGTATTTTTCAATTGTGGCGATTTAAATTCTTTTCTTAATAAGATGTTAGTAACTAAGTAGTTAAAACCCATGTTTAGGTTTTAACCAAGAAAGCTAACACATAGTTACGTGATCAATATTTTTTGTCTAACTAACCAGGCTGGTACGAGTTATATACATTTGATATATATTACTATGTTCATCATAATTGTTGGGGGTCCACATAATATGCAAATTTGTCTAATGTCTGGATATCTTGTCATTTTTTTTTATTTTTGTTTGTTTCATCAAGGGAATTCAACTTTCACGTCCACTGAGAGAAAAATAAACTTTTATTGGAAAATAACCAAACATTAGTTAACTGAAAAGTATTCCCATTTAGCTAATACTATTTTTTTTTTCCTTTATATGTCTTGAATTGTGCTATCAGAAACACACACTAAAAAATCTCATCAACGACATAAAGCAAAATTAATCTGGAAAATGAGATCCCAAAATACTCATCAGGTTGCTCGCAGAAAGCTATTTCTACCCAGATGTGTTAATTGATTTCCATAAACTGTATGCATGTTTTGACACAATCACCTAAGGTGGGAAAAAATCATAATTAGTAATTAATTTCCTTTGTTAACATGTGGATAGTTAATTACAAGGGCAAATGCCACACTCAATTACATAGATTTTATGTGGATTTTTATGATAAAATGAAGGGGTATCAAGATAATTTAATTTATAAGTGGTATTATGAATTTATTTATATTTTTTTTAGAATTTAGGTTTCTAGATTATGGAAAGTTTAAATGTTTTTTTCTTCTTAATTTTAATTTTTAATACAATTATCTAATTGTCTTAAAATTACAGAAATATGTTTTTCAACTGGAAAATACTTTTCCATAAATAAAAAGAAGTAAACGAAATTGAGGACCTATTTAGATAAACAGCTTAATTAATTTTTTTTTAATAAATTCCTATAAAATCAGTAATCATTTATAAAATTAACTGAAATTTATCAAAATAAAGTATAAAAAAAGGTTATTTTAATATTTTTATAAAAATTATTAAAATAAATTAAGAATTAATAATATATTTTCACATGTCATTTATTCACAAAGTATTATGCATAATATAATTATTTTAAAAGTATATTAAAAATAAAATTGTATAGGTTGATAGTGTAAAAATCGTTCTACTAACAACGCATGTTTATTAAATTAATAAATTATAAGTTATAAAAGTTTATAAATCATGTATAAGTTGAAATATTTTTTCTCATTGGCCCTAAATAGTCTTGGTTATATAACTGAAATTAGAATTAGAATAAAGTAACATTTCGAAAATATGTTAAGATAATTTTTTGGTAGCTTGCATCCTTATCGTTTCCACGTCAGTAGCTAATAGCTTTTTTAACAACGCATGGCGGCGTGTCCCTGTTGCCTTCCTCTGCTCCCTTCTGTTGTGCCTCTTTTTATTTATGATTATCAACCAATGCCCATCGTTTTGGTTTCACAATAAAGTGCTTTACTGTGTAAGTGCTTTTCCGTTTCAATTTTTCTGGTTGGTCATCTGATAATTGATTATTTATTTTCTTAATCATGTTATTGTAATATAAATTCATAATAATCTAAGCATAGTTTTGTTTCAATTACATATAAAAAAAACAATCTATTTTAAAAAAATTGTCTTCTATTCTTTTTTTATGAAAAATATTTTTGGATTAGTGACAACTACATATTATAAACAAAATTAGTCTATGACTCATTAAGTTAAAAAAACATGTAAAACATAAAGCATATAATATATGAATCCATAAATTGTGAACTTAAGTCAAAAATGTATTTTTCTAGTGCATGACAGCATTACATGTCGTTTGTTGGTCAAAAAAGGAGATCTATATGCAGATGGAAAATACTGCCGTTGATAATTGAACTGCATGAGCAGTTGTAAATCTAATTATGGTGGTTTAAGGAAATTTTTATACTTCAATTTGATATAAAATCAAAAGAAATTGTGAAAGGTTTAGATTTATGCAGTTAAAAGATATAACTGAAGAAAGTCTAGAGCCTTGTCTTGACATTTTAATAAATCGGGTAGTGATTCAAGGTTTAATATTGTAACTTTAAACATAATTGATGTAATTATCTATCATCATATTATTGTGTTAGAATTGTATCATCATGTATATCAAAAAATAATAATAAATGTTTTTTAAAAAAATCATGATAATATTAGGGTTTTTTAAATGAAAAAAAAAAAAGAAAACAACTCAGTTAAGACGATTTTTGTCAACTATGTCCGATTTATCTAACTTTTGTCTCAATTCAATTAATTCTTATCAATTACTAGTTTTTAGAGTTAAATGAATATATTTAGTAATTGACTTTTGATTGGACCAATCAAATTGGTTAGTCTTGTCCAATTCTAACAACACTTCATTTTAAATACTGTAGCAATTCATTATTTGTCATCTACATTGTAATAACGCATTAACATTTCCAATAGTGGCTACGTTGATAGTGCACACCACATCATTATGTCAATATCATTCATCAATACTACATTATCTATCATATTATATATCAGCATTACATTAACAAAAAAAATTATAATTATATTTTTAATCTCTTAAATTAAAGAATCTTTTTTTTTAAATTTTTATATTAAAAATTATAATTTTAATTTTCAAATTCAAAATAAAATAATTTTTTTTCTCTTAGATATAAATTTATATTTTTTAATTCTTTAAATTTTAACAAAAGAACTAAAAATAATATTTTTTAAATTTGAAAATCAAAATATATAAACTTTTATTCGAGAAAATAAAAAAATTTAAAATTAAAATTATACAATTACAATATTTAGAGATTCAATTAATTCAATTAAAATTTAAGAAATTGAAGTCAAATAATTATCATATTTTAAAAAACTCTAAATGTAAGAAAAAAGTTAGTAACTTTAAATTTAAAAGTTTAAATTGATAAGGTTTATTTTAATGAATTAAATTGATAATAAAATAAGATTTTACTCTAAAACATAGCTTACATTTTTATTATAAAAATTAGGTTAAAATACAATATCAATCAGGTATTTTTTAAAATTTGTAAATTTGGTCTCCTATTAAAAAAATAGAGATATTTAATTCCTTTATTTTTATAAATCCAAAATTTTAGTCTTAGTTTATGTTGATCATTATCTAACTAATGTTGATTGTCAATTACTTGCTAATTGGATAATTAATTTAAATAAAAAATTATTTTAAAAACAAAAATAAAGAATTAAATATGTGTTGTAAATTCATTGTAGGTGAGCTTCGTTCCCTAAATCAACAACCTTAACACATCTCTTCACCAAAAGGTCATTTAACTCTAACTCGCCTCCTTCATACATGCTCATGTGTTGGTGAGATTTGTTGTCACCAGAAGCTTACCTACTCGTCCATCATTTTCATATTCTACAAAGAGACATCCACTCATAAAGTTCATCTTCTCAATATGGTCATAAGCCTCAAAAGTTATTTTACTTGAAAGCTTTTATAAACATTTTTTGGAGGTTGAGTCATGATGATGCAAGATCAATGGGTGGGTGATGGGATGGAAATAAGTTTAGCTTCAAATAGCTTTGAGTACCAAGCTCATAGATGTCGTGTGGTTTGTCATAGTAACTTAAAGGCATCTTTGGTGACATCTTGGATAAAGAAAAATTCGAGAAGGTTTTATGTGTGTGAGTTATACATGGTATATATTGCCAATAATTTAAAGTTATGGTAGTAAGTTTATTGTGTTATAGTAATTTGAAATGCTAGATTTATATTTTGTGCAAGTAACAAAGAGAAATGACTCTTATTTCTTTGAGTGGTATAATCTTGACTAAAGAGTCTACATTAATTAACATGACAACCAAGTATTTAATTTAGTAATACAACTACCAAAAATATAACATAGGCAATCTCATGTCAAATTTAATAACATAACTCAACAACCTCAAAATAGTAATATACTAATTAACACAAATAGAAACAAATATTTAATTCAAAAAGGACAAAAAAACATACCTATATTAGATTTCTAATTACAAACCTATGAACAATTCATGCATTATATATCAAATATCATAATTAATAAACCCTAAACCCAACACAAAACCCTAAAAAAATTCAAATTTTAAAAATTGGGACAAGTGGATAATTGCCATGGAAGGACATTGATAGTGGACCACGTGTGAATAAATTTTCTCAATCCACCATTATTAAACTACAGAAATTGCTAACCACATGTAATAACCTCACTCTATTATAAGACGGCTTCAATCATAAGAAACACAAAAAAACAACACACACGAAAAGAGATATCAAGAATCTTACTTGGAATAATATATAGGTTCCTAATATTTGCTTCTTTTTAAGGATTCATGTTATCCCTACCACTATTTGAAATGTCCTCATCCATAACTTTCAACACGTGTAACACTAAGTCCTTTTCCTTTACCCACTCACATTTCAAGCAAAAAGAGAATCTCACTCCTTTTCTCACATGTGATTTTCTCAAAGAAAGGAGAAGAAGAAAAGGATTTTTTCTGACCTATTAGGGTTTGAGAATCTAAAAGTTCTGATGTTTTAAATCCTTTTTATTTTTTAATTTTATTAGTTAATAATTAGTAGTTAGTTAGTTTTTCTAATTTTCAATTTAAGTAATTAAAGCAAATCAATCCCTTAAGAAGTCCATGTGCCAACTAGAAAGTCAACATTACATTGATCACTTAACAGTCAATAAACACATTTTAACGATTGGACGAAATGTTTTAATTTTTAAAAATGAGGAGAGTAAATATCTCTATTTTTCAATAGGAGGCCAAATTTTCGTACTTAAAAAAATAAGGGGATCAAAAATTCATTTTGGCCTAAAAATTAAAGTAATTTAATGATTTCACTCCCAATTTCCAAATACAATGTCAATGGATAGATCTAGGTATGACATTATAGTGTTTGTGCTCATATCCACGTTTGAAATAAGCATCCATATCCAACATCATAAATGTGTAAATAAAAACTTTATTAATCTTTATACCCTTATCTAATGTGTACATATATAGTCATGCTCACACTCATTACTCATACTTTATTAAGTGTAAAATTAATAAAAAAATATAACTAAAAACATATACAATTGAAAAATTATTTTAAAATGGTCTAAAATAAGTGTTAACAACATATTCTCTAACAATATTTTTTAACACACATCTTATTATTAAAAAGTAAAACTTATCAAAATTTATGATTTTCAATAAATTTTAATTAATAGTAAAGGATGTGTTCAAAAAAATATATATTAAAAAATGTGTTGCTAATATTTTTCATTTTGAAAATATATAACTCTACAACATTATTAACACAATCATTTAGCAAAGTTATTCCTAAATATAATTTTTTAATTCTTAAAATTTAATTAATAATGTATATATGTTTATATACATTTGAGTACTTATATATATAACATTTTCCAACGTATAATCACTTGTCTTTTAGTTAAAATACATGAATAAGTTGTAATTAGAAATTATTTTAAAATACATCAACAATAGAACTTATTAATTTATTCTAATTAAAAAATAAGTGTATAAATTAACAAATGTTTAAAAGTTGCTAGCGTACATCCAATTACTTTTTAATTAGAATATGCTAATAAGATATATCTAAAAATTATCTTAAATTATGCTAATAAGGTGTGTGTCTATATATATAAAAGAAGTTATCAAATTACTTTAAGAGAAATTTAAAAAAAAAATATTTTTTTATTTTAAAAAAATTAATGATTAAAATTATTTATTTATTTATTATAATTATTAGATTTAAAAAAATAATAATAATAAAGATGGAGAATAATTCAAGTTACTTTTAAAATAACTTTGTTTTATTATTATTATTATTTTCAAGTTCACATAAGATATGAGTAAAATTATCATTCTGACTTCCAAACATTCATGGAAGATAAAAAAAAAAGTTTAATTATCTTTTTATTTTTGTAGTTGCAAAATTTTTTTTATTTTAATACCTCTAGTTTAAACATTTTATTTTAATCTTTATAGTTGAATTTTTTTAACTGTTTTAGTCTCTGTTGTCTAAAATTGTTTAACATGGTTATATGTAAATATTTTAAAACTACTATAAAACTCAAACTGTCTAAATTTTTTACAATTTTTCATTGCCATTTTTAATTTATAGCAAATTTAAATAATCTAAATTTAAAGACATCATATAATTTTAGACAACAAGGATCAAAAGGATTTTAAAAAGTGCAACTATATGTATCAAAATGAGATGTTTTAAATTACAAGTATTAAAATGGAAAGTTTTTATAATTATAAAAACTAAAAAGGTAATTAATCCTAAAAAAAAACAATAGAGGTCCTAAACGACAGCGTCAGCTCTCCTGTGTCTTCCATTTTCCCCACCTACGAATGCCTCCGTTGATGAGACTGTACATCTCCTTTCCTCTTTCAAGGTACAAACATAAACATTCTCGTTCATTGTTTGCTTGAGTTTTGGCAGAATCATGATCATCCTTTACTAGATGGGTCTTCTGAATCCACACAGTAACGTCAAGCGGCCAGAGCGTGGCCTATGCCGTCTCCACGAAGACTTGACAAAACGAATTTGTTGTTGGGCCTTCTTTGCACTTGCTGTAATGGAGTACGTACCTTTTTGTTAGCAAAAAAGAATGTCATGGTTTGATGAAGCACAAGGTCAGACATGCTTGCATGGGAGAGGCAAACATGTACCAGGTTTGTCTAACGTATGAATCGACAAGGGACTCAAAAATTGAGGATTTCAAGTTTAATGGTTCAAATTGATAGCATTTATTTGTAAAGGATTAAGTTACCAAAAATAAGTTTTATAGATACTAAAATATGGTTTTACTATAAATTTTTATATAAACATGATTTTACTCTTCGCAGTTGAAAGAACAAAATTGCCACGTGCCAAAGCAGAAAGTCTAGCATATTGGCTTTTCTAAACCATGTAATAGTAAAATGGAAACAGATAACAAAAACAAATTCGGATAAAAAAAAATTGGTAGAACTTGAAAGAAAAAGATAACAAAAAACAAAAAAGGAAATTCAGTTACCCCAAAACTTGCTATTATTATCCATTACTATGGTTATACCGTGGGTTGTTTGATTGGATACGAATCACAGAGCTTGATATTTGATATGCAAAGGTGAGAGGTAAGTCACAGCTCACTAACAAGTCCACGCTTGACACGACTTTGAAAACGGGAGATGAGACAACAAATGACTGGATAAAGCATATCTCATTCAGACTCGTATAAAACTATATCCTTAAATTAGTAGTTCCATGTGAGTGAGGAAAGCATATGAAAGGGAATCGTGTAAGTTTTATAAATAACGCACCAAACCAATGCTACATCAGGATTAGGGTATAAGAATGACAAAAAGTTACAAATTTATTGAATGGTAGGGTCCCTCCACGTGCTAAATGGCAAATAACTAAAAAAAAAGGTAATATACTACAAAAAAAAAGTGCCAATCACAACCACAATTTGGACATATCTGATGAGATGCCATTTTGGCATTGCTTTCCAGATCACCAATAATATCCCCTCCTCCTCTCTCCATTGTCTCTTGGCTGTGACAAGACTTCAAATTCAATCATCTCATCACACAAGGTTATGCCTGAGGCTGAATGCCCAAGGAATCTCATACAATGTTTGTCCCTTACTCTAGCCACCAATGAAGCCTAACCGGTGAAGAATGACAGCCAAAATGAGCATGCATATTGCAAAGATCATGCCAGGTTTCCCTAGCAGCCAGTTCTTTGTCTTTCTCGCAGATTCAACTCCTCTTTGAACCCTGTCCACCCAAAGCATCTACAAAGACAAAATAAAACGGTTCATCTTAGTGCTACAAGTCTATAACCGACAACCGTACAAAAAGCTTATCTTACAAGTCTATATATATATATATATATATATATATATATATATATATGCTATTTCAATAAACCATGCAACTATCTTGCAGCAAAATGTTTTCCGACCTGATCTCACTATATCTTGCATTTGATTTTACATTTCCTTGAATTACCACACCTCTATTTTACCATCCTCAAATTAAGTACAATTTTCTTTTGATGAATACAAACCAAGAGAATATATTGTAGATTTTGGAGAAGATACCATTTTATCCAAGCTCTCCGGTGATAAGGATGACATGGCTTTCTGAGCTTTTGCCGCTTCTTCTGGTGAAAGCTTAACCCCAAATTGTTCCCCCATGTTTGCCATCATTTCCGGGCTCATATTTTTAATCATGGATGTGAACATCTGCCAAAACAACATTAAAAATTAAAAGGGAATATACACATAAATATTGAATATAATAATGTTTGAAGATACAGAATATGTACTACTTGCCAAAAAGAAAACACAAAATGAGCATGTGAGAATTCAATATCAGACAAGGGAGGTGACAACTAAAAAGTAACACAGATTCGTAATTGAAGGGAATACTTAATCAGAAATTACTCATCAGTAACATGAGAAGTAAAGGGGGAAACTTGATTGCATTTATTCCAGTCAGGGATGTGAAAGAAAGCTAGCGAACATTTTATCTACTTAACAAGTAATACAAACATACCCGCTGCATAGCTGGATCTTTCATCTGGTTTCTCATCTGTTCCTGTATATCAGTACTTGAGGAAGGGAAGGTTGACTGAGAAGCATTTCTCATATTTGAAAACACATTACGAGAACTTGATTCTCCGAAAGCAGTACTAACATTAGTACTTGATGACGGGAAGTTTGACCGGGAAAGATTTCTTTCATTCTCATCTACTACTGATGCCGATGGAATAGATTCTTTCCCTTTCAGTGAGGATGTCATTTCAAACATCTTCTTAAGGTCATCTGCTGGCATTTTACTTATCATATCACTTGCAGCTTTAAATGTGTCAGGTGTCACATTGGGAGGCATTGATCCAGGGTTGAAAGAAGAATCAGGGGAATCTCTAATAAATGGGTTGCCCCCTTGAAATGAAGAAGCCATATCAAGCATTTTTTGCACTTCCTCAGGTGACATCTTACTAATCATATCAGAGGTAGTTTTAATCATGTCTGGAGACACATCTTTGAATTGTCCAGTGTTCAAAGAAGCCAGCATGGCAGGATCAATATTTGAAATGAAGTTTTGGAATGATCTAAAGGAAAAAAAAAATGTAAATAATTGGTAGACCAATTATTAAATTAAAAATAAACATAAAATGCTTACATCCTATTTGGATAACCTTCTCCATAAGCACTTATAAGAAAAGAAAATAAGAAGGAAAAATTAAATATGAAATAAGTTTCTTTATAAGCTAAATTAGCTTATGAATAAGTTAAAAATTAACTTTTGAAAAAACTGATATAAAATAACTTCTACAAATAATATTATACATAAGCTAATTTTAGCTTATGGAGCAACTTATTTCATTTTTCCTTCTTATTATTTTCCCTATAAGTGCTTGCAGAGAAGTTTATCCAAACAAGCCCTCACTCAACACCTTTTATAAAATTGCTAACTACCTGACAGCTTCAGGATCTTTTTTCAATGCATCTAAACTATCTGTATTTGATTTTGGATTTCCACTGTTCACTGTACTGCAACTCTTAGAGGAGGAGTCACCAGATTTTTTTGGTTGAACCACTGTTTGTTTCAAAGAAGAGCTTCCAGAAGGCACATCCTCAGCTTCTTCAGTTATTTCTTCAATTACTAGTCCTACATGCATGATGACAAGAAGGTTAACTTAAATATGATACCTATTAGAACCATAAAGCTCATGAGGCTCGGGCAAAGTGAAAGGTAAAATAGAAAATAAATGGGGGGGGAAAACATACTTCCAGGAGCATGCTCACCACCTTCCACCATCAATTTTTCCTTGGCATCCCTGAAATAAGCACTTTGTATCAACTTACTTCCAATATATCAATTGCTTTATTATAAATTACGCAAGATCAAACAGAAAAGGCAGAATGGTAAACATAATCCATTGGACAGAATAGTAAACATATCACAGATATGCTTAATTCAGCATACAATCCACTGTTTACATTGATTTATAGTACAATTTGATGAAAAATTACTCAAATCATAATTAGAGACTCATCAAGTACATCAGCATATGTATCGTACATGTAATGAGTAGATCAATAAGTAATTCTATTTCAAACATAGATGCAAGTATGTGTAAGGGAGCAAGATCGCACCGTAAAAGCTCCGAAATTGTATCATCATCAGGGGACACTTCAAGTGCCTTGCTCAGATCAGAAACAGCATCCTAAAAAAATCAGGAAGGCCATTAAATATAAGAAAAATACAATGTCAACCTTAATGTCAAAATGTTAATTGAGTCACAAGCTCACTTTTAGTTGACCTAGTTCCTTATATGCTTGACCTCTTCGATAAAGAGCCTTAAGGTTCTTCTCATCATATGCCAAAACCTACCATAGTTAAAGCATATTAATGCACTGCTGGGATGAAACAGCCAATTTTCAAACAAAGGAACTTAAAATAATAGAAAATTACAATCTAAGACCATATTTGCATTGTTACAAAAGCAAGACAGAAGGGAGCAATTATTTTCTTTCTTTCTTACATAACACAATTACAATGTAATTTTTCTTTCCAATTTTCTAAGCTGATAAATTTCGTCATAATACCACTACTTAAATATTGCAGTTGGCTATTGCAATTTACAATTAACATCATATTCCAATGGTAAAAGAAAAAGAATTACAAATACCTCAGAACCTTCTTTTATGCATTCATTATACTGCCTTGTCTTCAAGTAACAGGACATCAAGTTGAGAGAGCAAGCCATAAGAAGCTTTCTACTTTGGAAGGATGGAATCTCTTTAATGTTGTCCTTAGCCTAGAATATAAAGAAATAAATCAATGTAATAGAACAAAAAAACAGATTATTTTCTCCCAAGTCTCCACTCTCAACAAGAATGAACAAAAAAAGTGTGGAAAAGACAGTTATGCCGCCACAAAAAGTTTACTTACAAGCATATATTTCTTCAAAGCCTCATTATACCTTCCTTGATTGTGAAGATCATTTCCCTGCAAGATTTAATTTTAGTTCATCAAGGCAAATGATAGATTTTTACAGAAACTGAAAAATTATAAAAATTTATCAGGGTAGTAGATAGAGTATAATTCAGCAAGGTGTCTTATTATGCAATGACAGCAAGTGTATTTTCCAATCGGACCATTCTATGGAACTAAAGTATCATCCAAATATGTAATTTTATTTATGTATCTTTCTCAAAGCCTAAATAATTCTGAAAAAGCATTTTCCTCAGGGTGTCATAATTTGGTTTTTCAGTGGGCACTTCAGGTTTTAAGGAGTAACACATTTTCATAGTATGTTTTCAAAAGGAGCAATTAGAGTGTGACCACTAACGACTCTTTCAAACCATGAACAAGGTGTACTGCAAGAATAGTGGAACTTACTTCAGGCTTTCATTTCACCTACAACTACAACCTTGGATTCATCGCAAGTCACACACAATTCATTAAAAAGAAAAAAATTGCTGTGGATGTCATGATTCATGTTTCAGAAAGACACTACCACTTGAAATTCTCGCTATGTGACTCACCTGCTTCTTCAACATCTCAGCTGCACTCAACTGATACTTGATCTGGGCATCAACCTGGGATCGCATTGCTGCCACCTCATCAGGGGTCGAATTAGCCATCTTCTCGCCAATCTCAGCCATTTCTTCCGGACGGGTATGCTTTAACTGCTCAGCAGCAAGTTTAAAGTCTTCAGCACTCATGTTCTTCATGCTCTCCGAGGCCATCCTCAGCAGCTCTGGATTAGACATCATCTGCAATCACAAGAAACATGGCACAACACCACAGTTAAACCTTGATCCTTGAGAACAAACGTCGGCATCAAAACCCAAAACACGTTCCCTCACATCAAAAACCAAAACCATTAAATTCCATACCCTAAACTATAATTCCACAAAACACGGACAGTAAAAGAAGGGCTTGAGCCACAAAATATCCCCCCCCCCTCCCCAAGAGAAGAATTCCATTAAACAAGGGCCACGATTTTTTGTTTTTTCACAAACGAATCCGCGTTCACTCTGACCAACGTTATAAAAACAGTCTGCAACTACAATTTCGGGCGCAACATCAAGGTTTTTTCACTCATCATGCCTGCAATGTCCCGCAACATCAAGGATCGCGACAAAAATGCGACGGCGACAGCAATTTAAAACCTTGATTCTGACATTGCACCTCAAAGCACGAAACACAATGCGACAAAAGCCACAGACACAATTGCAGGGAGAAGAAGAGAACGAGAAAAAAACACACCTGTTGTTGGATCCGAGCCAGCTCGGCGGGTGACATGCGACTCATCTGTTCCTGAGCGATTCTCATCAAATCGGGATCCATCATACCGTTGAACATTCGCAGTACCCAATTGAAATCTAAGCAACCCCAGCACGTCAAAAAGGAAGCTTGAGATGCTTATGAATGATGGGAGGGAAAAAGGGGCGTAGGGGTGTTTTTGTTTTGTTATTTTGAATAGAAGAAAGTTGCAAGGCAAAGCTTAAGGAAGGTTTCCTAGTTGTGTGTTTTGGGAAACTTTAGGAGAAGGGGTTGTGTTGGGTAAATTGGAAAGAAAAGAGGAAGAAGGGTCCGATTCGGAGGTGCCGCCTGCCAAACCTGAACAGAGGGAAAAATAAAATAAAATAGGAATGGGGTAGGAAAGGGAGAGAACCAAACAAACAGTAATAGAATGTGCGTAAAGAGTATCGATCCAAATTACTCTCTTGCCCTTCACACCTTTTTTGTTGTCTAAATTTTCTTCTCGTTAGTAGTCACTACTTATCATTTGACTTAGCATCATAACATTTTAACACGAAGGCTATCTAAGATAAGATAATATAGATTGATATATTTTATTATAAATAGTTATTAGATATACTTTTAACATATAATTAATTTATCCTATTACTTATCTTATTCATTTGACCTAATGCTATTTTTATTCCTTAAAAATAATATGCATACTTGTATAGTGGTTATTTAAAATTTATATTTATTAAAAAAAATTGAGTTAAAAAATAAACTTGTTATGTTTTAAAACTATTTTTTT
>JAMLFT010006080.1:0-16591 GCA_026544285.1 Pachyrhizus erosus
CATTTTATTAATATAAAATATTTATAAATAACTAATTATTTTTAATAAAAAATTTCTTTTCAATTATATTTAAATTTAAAACAATCAATTTAGGTTCACTCAAACCAACACATGTTGAAATATTGGGAGACAGCATCTTTAACAAAAGAAAAGTTGAGTCAAGGGCAATATATGAATATCTCCTGAAGATTTGATTAGTGTACCACAGAAGCAAAAGTTGTGAGACAAACAACAACGACCACAACGAAGTTTGAGGGGTTCAGATATCGAAGCCACGATGTTGCTTTACTTGGATCTCTTCGTTATGGTAACTTGTAAATTCAGTTGTTTGTTGTTTTGCTTTGTTTACATCTTTTCATATGGTACTTTTTGTGCTTCTGTCTATGTGTAGGTCTCTTAAGAGAAGAGAAGGGGTGACCTATGCATGTGGTGAAGACAGAAAAAGACAGTGAAGACAATAGCTGAATAGAGAATTAGAAAAGAGGGACAGTGGTCTTGGGGTAGTAGGGCCAATGTTATGTTCTAGGGTTCACTATTTTGGGACATGGGTAATAAGCATCCATCCTTTTCTTACACTTTTATTACTTGAAATTTGCATAGCAAGTACAATGCTCTTTTGTTTTAACTTTTTATTTAATTTCAATGTCCAAGGAAAATTATAATTAATTAATGGTAAAAAAAATATTTAGATATCAATCATGGGTGTTCATACCACCTCAACTCAACCTTTACTAGAGAAACTCATTTTAATTGGATTCAGGTCTAGATTTTATCCGTGAGAAATTATTATATGATCCATAATTATTATTATCTTTACGTGACAGTAATTAAGTTTTATTAATTTTTTTATTGCTTATATTTTACTTAAAATTTGATCAAGTCTATAATGATGCTAAACCATATAATAATTTTCTACCATCCCAAAATGCACTATATATTAAAGTTAAATAATTTATTTTCACAATCTTGTATTCTTAAATGCTAACTTCCATCATCCATGTGTTTTTCTTTTCGTGTTCATCTGTTTGACTTCCCTGCAAGTACTGTAGCTTTTTCTTTTTTGTTGTTTATCAATCATCAATCAACAATCAACTATGTGGATAGCATGTTCACAAAAGTCTCATACAAAACGGAAAGAATATGATAAAGCAAGAATGGATAAGTGCCCGATTAAAAAAAGTAGGTCATGAGTCATTACTTTTTTTAAAAAAAAATGTTCATCATTACTTAAATTGATTATCTACATATTTTTCCATGAAACAATTTAATAATCTTAGGAAAATAAAAGAATAACTTCTAGTGGAGTAATAGACAATCACTTCTACATTTTTTTAACACGAAACATGGGTTAACATGCGTTAATAACATCAAAGCAAACATACAAGTCAAAGTGAGAGTTTTGTGGACTCAATTTAAGCAAAATTATTTTTCGTAAAAAAATATCTATGGGCTCTTATAAAAAACACACACACAAAACATCTTTGAAAGAGATACTTTATTAATATTATTTTATTTTGACTCTCATTCATTTTCTTTCCTTTCTCAATATCAAGCTTTAAATCTTTTTATTTAGATAAAAAAATCTAAATATATTTTTAATTTCTATAATATATTTATCTTTAGATTTTAATATTTTATCTTAATCCTCCTAAACGTTTTCAATTTTTATTTTAGTTACTCTAAATATACTTCATTTTTATTTTAATCCTAGACTTTTTAATTCATTTTTTCCTTTTTCACTTCTTAGGAGTCATAAACTTATATCCTATGAATGACGTGCATCCACAGTTGAGATCATATCACACAACTGTATGAGATGTTTGTCATAGTATATATACTATAGATAGGTTTGGACACTTGCCCTAATCACAACTCTTTAATAATTGATAATCTAATATTAAGAATTTTAGGTACCATTTTCAAATGATAAAATAGTGTCTATGAATGACAAAAGGGTAAGGATGACACAACCAATAGTCCCTCATCACCTATTCCATCAAATGAAAAATTGTCCTATATATACCAATACAAATATCTATACAATTTATGAATATTTATAAATAATTTAAAAATATAAATTTTAAAAAAGAAATTAATACAAAATTAAAATAAATAGTTTTGAAAGCATATATTTATACTAAAACTAAATGATTTTAAAACATATTACAAGAAATGAATGCATTAATGACAATTTTTATTATTAATAGCAATTTTTGTCACTAAAATTTTATATAGTTATTCAATTACAAATTACTATGTATAATAAATTTGTTGAATTTTATAATAATTATCTTAAAAAATTTATAAACAATAATATGTGATTAAATGATATTGTAAAATTATTTAACGTTGTTAGTCCATAATTGTTAAGGTTTTTTTTTTATTAGCCAATTTTTAAACTTAAATTTACCAGCTTTAATCCAAGACAACTACACCCAGGACAACCCAGAAAGCTGCTAGTGTGTAACTTCAATCACAATCAGAATCAAACGTGATTTCATGACATCAACAATAAAATCCATCAGTCATAATGTAAAGTAGTTTAATTATGGCACTTGTTTCCCTGCAGCTTTATTAGCTTTCAATCAAACACGAAGAACAAGACTCGGTTATTAAGTATATATTCTACCAGTTATTATTAATAATATTATTGTAAAGTTGTGAAGTACTCGTTATCCAGCATATTAAAAATATTTACTAAAAATTACGAAAAAAATGAATTGGTAATATTACACAATATAATTTTTAATATTTACTTTTAATTCTTTAACAACTAATTTTAACATTCTCCATAAGATGAGAGAGAAAGTGAAAAGAGATACTCAGAAAGCATGTGAGAATAAACTCAATGAATCAAAAGAAACAAATGACTGAGCAATAAAGACTGAGAGTGATAATGGCAGTTCAAAACACACATTTGCATCTGCATCAATGCATGTGAGCTTTTACTATATATGGTCTTGTCTGTCTATAAATAAACTACTCTTAAGTTATTGTTCTAACTTTTATAGATAATATTATTAATGATAATTGAATTTTATTTAACTTTGTTTATACAAATTTATAAATATAGGACACTTTAAATTAAATTAATTTTACGACGAAGTGAAGGTATTCGGGCAAAAGATATTATAGTAGAAAAAGTATTAGATTAAAGATATTTATAATCTCTAAAAAATAGTTTTAATTTTATCACTTATAAATTATTATTCATTTTTAATCTCTAAAAATTAAAAAAAATTGTTTTTAAATCTGGTTAATTAATTAAGATATTTAAATCACACTATTTTATTATTAAACTTATGGACTAAAATAAATAATTTATCACAGGGACTGAAATAAAATTATTTAAGACAAAAATAAATAATTTAATCATTAAATTATCCATCCACAATCAAAATTAAAATATACAATTATTTTTTTAAAATGTAAAACTTTTAAATATATTTAAGTTTATCATCTACAGAAGAAGTTGAATACACACACTATTATATTAAAAGTAGCTATTAGATAACATATAAAAGAAGAATAAATAAGAATATCTTATTTATTTAAGATTTGAGAATTAATTAGTATGTTAATTCCTTTTAACAAAATAAATCTGCCTTGTTTTTAACCATTTAAACTTTCCATATAAAAAATACTATTATTGTGAACGGTATTCCTTTAAAAATTGATTTGCTTATAATAAGTGGACTAATAATTTTTGTAATGTTTTAACATTTTATCTTTGTTCAATTAAGAAGAAAATATAGTAAAAGAGGAATTTTAAATTTTATTTTCTACATTTCCTTTAGTTTTTCTTTTTATTTTTTATCAAAAAAATTTTAAGTTTTTGAAATCCTATTTCCTTAATTTCCTCTTTTCGGTTCAAGCATAAAGTTTGCAACACACTTAGTTAGAAATTGAAACTCCACGTTATCACATCTTAATAATTTTATTGAGATATTTGGTTAGATTATACATTTTGTCCATTTTTTACTAGCATTATTTTTATATCATAACCTGTCCAAAGTTCCATTTACTGCTTTACACAATATAGTTATTAAAGATCATAAAGGATACTTTGTCTCATATACAACCACATACAAGTCAAGTGACTGGTTTAACATCTATGAAATGCACTAGAAACACTGAAGTTTTAATATACCTTTTATTTTGAAATAATTTTAATTTTTACAAATTTTCCTATTTTCTTATCATTTTATAACATAAAGGAAATAATTTTTTTAAAAAAGATTATCCTTCTTTCTCTGCACTTTCTTTAAAACATTTGTATCGGTATTGTTAAAATTATATTATTTTATTTTTTAAGAAATAAATATAAAGATATAATTATAATAAGAAAAGGACAATTTAATCCCACAACTGATTTTCTTTTTAAATTTTAAGAGAACTGATATAAATTCTAAAATAATAAATATCAAGATTGAGTGAATTGGCTATAAGATTGTAAGAGATAGAAATATTTTAAGTAATATTTTTTTATATTATCAACTAATTAGCAATGATTTTATATGTATGCATTTTAAATTAATTATTACAAAATTAAATAATTTTATCCTATGTGATAATTTATGATTAAAAGAATTTTTTTATAATATCAGCCTATTTAAATTAACTTAATAACTAATTTCAAATGAAAACATAAGTCTTAGCAAAAGACCATATGATATATTCAAATTTAAAAATTTAAACTAAATTGTAATGTAACAATTGATAAAAACATTAACAACACTTCTAACAGAATCCGTTTGATTGTCCAATTAAGAGTCAAACAACTTAATTGATCATAAGGATTAAAAAAGCAAGTTAATTAAAAGAAATAGGGATATGTAAATTAATTAAAAAAAACATGGTAATTTTATGTATATTATTTACATAGAGCATAAGGAAGTTACACTAATAGAGTAGCAATGCGTCTGGGCAGGGTGGAACATTTTGTGATGTAGTTGAAAATGAAAGGGCTATGACTAGGATTATAGTGAGGTTTGGAGTGTAGCATTACAAAAAAAAAAATAGCATTTTTCTGACAGTTTATTTGTGGTGATTCTAATAAATCGCTAGAAAAACTTATAATTTATGGCTGTATGTTAACTGTCACAATGTTTTATTTATTTATTTCATTTTAACACCTACTTGTGCTCAGTTTGATCAAGTCACCAAGAGATAACAATATACTACATCAAAATTAAAAAAAATAAAAGAAATGAAATTATTTATATACTTAAATCCTAATCTAACATCTCTGTTTCTCCTTGTGTAAGTTGCGAGAATTATGGTGCCATGTTCTTTGACAATCTTCGCCGCTTCCAAAACTCCAAAGGTTTTGTCGTTGCCCCACCACCTAAAGCTTACACGAATTTCCATATCTCGAATTGATTAGGAAAAAAGTTCCCCATAACATATTCTTCTAGTATGAAAAATGCAGAGGAACACCCAAAACACTGAGCTAAATCTAATACCCTTAAAAAGTTTAGCAACTTTTTTAATAAATGCATAAAAGGGGAGAAATACAACTATGGAAAGGATATAAATTCCTCCAAAACATAAAAGAATTAAATACAAGAGAAAGCAGGATAAAACATATAGTAAGGCTACCCTTAAAAATTCAGCAACTTTTGCTGCAAGCTGTTGCAGCTCAAGGGAACATTGATTCCCATGCCATGTAAAAACAACTAAGCCAGATTGCAGGACAAAACACTACCTGAATAAGAATAACATAATTATGGTCAACTTTCAACCTGTAGAGGAAGAAGGCCTACCAACATATTGCATCAACTTGCACTACTTTATTATTATGAGTGGATGTTCCAGAAATTTGAATAAGCGCAATGCTCTCTGCTATGTATGTCTCATCTAGCAAGCCTTTATCTGATATACATGTTTTGTAACCAGAGCTCAAGCCTCCCGGAATCATGCATAAGTCAGCTAAACTAATTAACCTCACACAATCTATATATGTTAATAAAAATAACTGGATTTTGCAAATGATACCTTGAGGACTACCATTGGTTGGAAAAGTGCAATAAACTGTGGTGACTCTTGACCATCAAATATGCGACCCTGCGAGAAACTATTATAATTATACACAATTTCCAAGCAACATCCCCAGCACGATATTCAAATTACGGATACCTGAACAGGTCTACCCTTTAATGAGTTGAACATTGCATTAGCCAATCAAATAGCCAACCTTTGGTCCTCCTGAAAAACAAGACACAACCAGTTGTTATATCATGTGTTTTGCAGATGGATGACAATGATTTGGATTATTATTATTATTAGGATGAAAACAAGTTGCAAGCTAAGTTTTTGAAAGTGAGAAATTCTTAGTGTATCAAGACATGAGTCATAGAAGATATATATTTATTAGAAAACACAATCAAGATTAAGATATTCAAATATTGAACTATAGAAAGAAAATTAATAGATGCACAAATATGCACTATTTACTAGAGTTTCATTATATTCAAGCACCATCATATAAAGCAAAACACTTTAGCCTTGAGTTTCCAGTTTCTGGCAACTAGGATAGGTTTACCTCTTTGGGAAGAAGTTCAACTCTTCTATATATGAAAACATAACAAATGTGTAGAAATGAATTTTATATTTCTGTTGTTACACTTATTCTTATATTTATATAGCATTTGTAACATCAAGATAAAATTATTCAAATGGGCTTCAAATGACTATATTGCTGTGATTGTACCCTAAGTGCATCACTTGTAACGGACTAACATGTGGCTATACCTTGGAATCTTTTCCACCAATAGAACAATGAATGTTATTAACATTTTCATTAATTAATAGTACTTTACATTATACACTATTTGTTAACATATTACACATCGATGTTCAGCCAGGAGTTGCTTTAAAGCTTGCTAAAGAAGGAACAAAAAACTCAACTTTTTGGTTTGCACTTAGAGGGAAACAGTTACACCAGCAAAAAAGTCACTAATGGCATTGTCAGTGATCCACATTGGTACACTTTATCTTTTAATAGAGGTAAAATTTCTTGTAATAGTATTTCTCTATACAAAATTTTGTTATAACATAGCATATTTATTTACTGATACTTGAATGTTTTGACCAATTATTAATTTTGTATCTTCCTTTGCTACATTGATATACCAGGAAAGTTACAGGCGAGTTTGTGACTGCAACTTCATTATGTGAACTCTCACATTGTTTCTAGGAAACTTGTCAGCAGTGAGTCAGTAACTTTGGGGTTCTTTATGTCTTCTAAATCTATTTTTATATTGTACTCTTCAGGTAGAGGAGGTTCACAACTTTTCCCAAGATGATTTGTTAATAGAGGATATCCTCATACTTGACACGCATGCCAAAGAGTTTGTTTGGATTGTTTAGTGTGTGGAACCAAAAAGAAAAGCAAAATGCTTTTAAAATTGCCCAGGTAAACATGCTCAACAAATTAGAGCTTTCACTTCTCTTATTTCCTTTTACTTGATGTATAATAGAATTTTTTCCTCAGAAATACTTAGGTAAGGCTGCATCTATGGAGGGACTATTTCCTCATGTACCACTATACAAAGTAACGGAAGGGAATGAACCTTGCTTTTCCACAACATACTTTCTTGGGATCATGCAAAAGTTATGGTATGTGCTAAAACTTTAAGGAAGTCCATTTTTTGTTTTCCTGTTTTCTTAATCATTCTCACACTTTTTAATCATTGTGGCCTGTAAAGTTGTAGTTTTCTGTATGTTTATGCTGATTGAAAACATTATAATTATTGACTAACTGGCTGGTTCAGTAAAAACATATTGTCATCAAATGTGAGGAAAACAATTTTGAAACACAAATTTCATCTTTAAAAGAAACCGTGGAAGCTAACATTACAGGTATAAAATATCTGCTACCATGTACGAACCTGTACTTCTTAGTGCTATTAGTACATTTACTAATAGAAAGTGTATCATGTTTGTTAACTTATGGCATGCAATCAGCATAAGCTTCACAGTTGTTACACCATGAATTAAAGCATTCATTATTTTAACTATTTCGTAAATAACCACAATTGATCCCTTTGTAGATGTCACTGAGCCTTTGTTGATTAAGGTTGATCAGATCTACCATCTTGCATGCCCTGCCTATCCTATTTTCTACAAAGACAATCCTATAAAGGTATAGTTTTGGGAGTCTGCTTTTGTCTATCTAATAATTGGCCGTGTACTTGGAAATCATACTTAATCGTGATTCATGTCAGTTGTTATAAGGGAAAATAGAGGAATATAAGGGAGAATGGCGGTCAATGTGAAAATAGAGGAAGCATGTTGAATGATTGTGGCCACTGTTATATATGTTATCTCTCAAGCTTGTGCATGTGCCTTTCTTTTTATCTGTTATTATCTGCAATATAAAGAGAGAAGGGAAAGACAGTAACATCTAGCCGCAGAGAGAGAGAGCGAGGAAGCATGGGAAAAGGGAACGTGGTTTTGGATAGAATACAACACAAGATCATTCGCCAAGTAACCTTCTCGAAGTGCAGAAATGGTTTGCTGAAGAGAACCTTCGAACTATATTCTCTACGATGCTGAAATCGCTCGCTCTTATCATCTCCAGCTGTGGCAAGCTTTTTCTTACAGTAGCACTGAGTAAA
Source organism: Pachyrhizus erosus (assembly GCA_026544285.1). NCBI lineage: Eukaryota > Viridiplantae > Streptophyta > Magnoliopsida > Fabales > Fabaceae > Pachyrhizus > Pachyrhizus erosus. Next base: position 8,622 of record JAMLFT010006080.1, read on the forward strand.
TTTCCTTCTATCTGTCATCTTAATTTAATATATATATATATATATAAAATCTTTGTAGGTTTAAGTTTAAACTTCATTTTAATTATATATTCCTAGATTTTGGTTTTTCAACATGTTGCTGCTTGGTTATGTTTTTTTTTTTTGGTTGTTTTTGAGTATTAATTATATATAACTTACGTAATAAATCTGTGGTTTTGACGCACGTGGTTTTGACAGTTATTGTAAGTGTCAGAAATATAATTTGTGAGGATTTTTAACCACAGCAAATTATAATTTCAACTGTCACAAAATGCAACATTTTTTGTAGTGTACGGAGAGTAATACATGTAACTTGATGGTGATTGTTTCGGTGCGGGGGAGCAAGAATAGTGAGGGATGAGACAATGGTTGTTTGGTTTATTGGCTGTTTTGTTTTCGAGGAAGAAAATATTTGTAATGTGTTGAATGTTTTGATGTCTACGACCTTTTGCGTGATAGTGACTTGCAGGTGTCTTTGGGAGTGTGTGAAATCAAGCTAAGGGAAATCAGATAGGGATAGTACGAAACAATGTGTTGATTGAGTTGACTGTGTTAGAAAGTTTGTTTATTTTTTTTTATGGTGGTCTTTCAATCAATTTGAATAAAATTATTAGTTAATTAAGTGGTATCTTTATGGATCATGAAAGATCTATTTTGTGATTAGTTGATATTGGATATACCATTGAAATTGTATCAGAACTAGTGTTGTAATACTCACACAAAAATTTGTAGCATATAATGTATAGATGCATGATAGATGAAATTATTAAAAAAGGAATATATTAGAAATGAATTATTGTAACATATCTTTAAAAGGGTGTTTTTTTTATTTTATTTTATAAATATGTCTCTTAAAGACATGGTTATAATTTAGATAATCATATAACTTTTATCAATTCTTGAAAAAGAAGGAGTAAAATATCTTATTTTCAATAAAATCAAGGCATTTAGAAGAATGTCTTAAGTAAGGATAAATTCAATGCATGCTTTCTTCACATATAGAACATGGACATTATTTTTTAATATTGAATCATGGTAAATTGTCATAGGTCAGGAAATTAAATATCATTCCTAACAACATTGCTCTTAAGCTGAAATACTCTTTCTTATATCCATTGTACATAGACAAGTATATGTTTATATCATTCCCTAGTGGTTTACGACTCAAATTAACGTAGACACCATCATCAAACTTTTGCTTCATGCATAACCATGGAGGTAGGTTAAGGATAATCATAATCATCAACCATGTATTGTGGGAACCACTTTACATACCACATGGTTTCATTTCATTAGTAGACAATGCAAGACATAGGTTTCTTAGAGTTGAATCTTTCTTCTCACACCATGAGGCATTGGATTAGGATACATTTTACTTTTGAAAAAAAAAAATATTATTATAAGAATGTGTGTATCTTCTCATAGCTCATGTCAATAGAACATAACATTCATTTATTATTTATTATTTTCTTTCAATTTGTATGACTTAATATCACCATCGGTCTTGAAAATTTAGTTCAACCATTATGTATATATTGACTTATTTTTCATCACTTACCAATTTATCAAATATTTCAAGACAATTTTAAAGATATTATTCAATCACATTTATAATTTTTTTTCAACTCAATTCTAATCACATGTGTTAGTGTGAAGGTTATTGATGCATATGACACATCCACCTTTTTAGCAAACTTCGTTTAGATCTTGCCTAACCATGCCTTATTTAATGTGAATAATTTTGGTGAATTCCATTACACATTAAATGGTCTTCCAACTCATCTACCGTAATTTATTTTGAATAACAACAATCCAATCAAGAACAAATGATTTTAATAAGGTTTAATGCATGTTCAACTATAAATGTAATAAAAATCCACTTTATCCTTATACTTCTTCGACAACCGACTCACAACACATCCATTATTTTTATCTAATTAGCCTTGATTTAATAAGTTAATTATCAACAACAATTACTTTGATGTTAGAGGAGGTGAATTCAACATGCGATGACTACATATTTCATGATTAATTCATCCTAAACAAAGGGACAACCCTAACTTATCAAAAATTATCAAATTTACATTATATTAGTGTAGGCTTAAATATGTTTTTAAACCCTCAACTTTGAAAAATATTCTTTATAGTCATTTTCATAAAAAGAAAATTCTAAGATTGATTTTGGGGTGATTGATATGTTTAATTTTTATGAAAATAAACTAAAATGATATTTTTTTTTCAAAATTAAAGAATTAAAAAAATAAATTTAAAGTTGGGAGACCAAAACAAATTAATGGAGGTGGAAATGCAGGTCTTGTAATTGAGCGACTTGTAGTTTGAGTAGATATTAGCCTAGTCAAAGGAGTAGTTGCAGTTGTAGACTTATTAAGTGTAGACGTCAATGAAAGAGATGGAGTTACGTGCCTTGTAAGGGTAGATGAAGAAAATGGAACTGGCCAAGTAACATGTTTATCACAAGAAGTGAGTATATTCACAATTCTTGAAGATGCACTATAGACATTGATGATGACAATTTTATATATTTTAATCATTTTTCTAATAAGTATTGAGTTGTTAACTATTCCAAGGAGGAAATTCACAATGGTCTCACAAGATTGTTCAATTTCAACAAAGTAATGTAAAGGAATAAGTATTAAAGTATATGGATGAGTTAGTTGTTTACAAACTTAGATTGGTTAGATATGTCTCAAATATGTTTCCAATTAAGCACTCACAAGCTTTTTTTTTTGTCTTAATTTCCTTTTATAAAAGTTACGTGAGATATAGTACAACTTTTTACTCTTTCCTAAAGTTCCACATTCTTTTAAACTCTATCATATAATGATTTTTTATTAGATGATGGATATGAACTAAGAAAATGAAGTTGAAGAAGACAATGATGATATTGACCTTGATTCTAAAAGAAAGGAAAATGTGTTGTGTTAAAAACATCTACTTGATAGGTAATAAAGTTGAGAATTTCAGTCTGTGATAAAAATTTCATGTCTCCGTATTTCAATTTTTAATATTCATGTTTCATTAAGATTATTTATTATTTTTAATAATTTTTTTACATTTAGATTAAATGTATTATTTATTCATTCATATTCTATGTTGATAGTGGGCTACTAAGCTTGGTTATAAAATTTTTAAATTTTACTTGATAATGTCTAGATAGATGGTCTACTATAATTTACTTAACATGATAATTTAAAGTAGAAATTATTTACACTTGGATCTTGTGCTAAGCTTCATGTTCATACACAAAATAATAAGGAAAAACACACACATGTGCACATAAAGGCTATATAATAAATTTGTTCTTTAATCTCAAGAACTTCCTTACATGTTTCTCAATCAAATTAAAAAAACCATATTCATGACCATTTTATAGAATTTTTTTTATTGGTAAGAATCGAAGACAAGTACTAGGAGATTTATAACAACTCATGAACCTTATTTAATCAACTAAGTTAGATCCCTTTGATATCTTATAGAGTTCTTTAAAGCTTTAAAAAGTATAAACATATTTTGTTCAAATTATTGTATCAATTGCAACAAGTCAAAATCTTGATACAATGATCTTTATCCTTAATTTATCTTAAACTCCTTCTAGTTGTTGTAAAGGCTCTCAAGCAAGTCATTAAAGGAAATTTTTTTCTGAAGCAACCAATTACTCTACTGTTGACTCTATTTTATTTTTTTAATTAATTTGCTACTTATTCTATACTACCAATAATTTTGTAATTATTTTTTAGCTAACTTGTAGCTAATTATTTTTACTAGAGAATAACAACAAAATAACTACTAATATTATGTAGCTAGTCTTAAATTTTTTTAATAAAATAATATTTCTATGATTTGTATTATATTCTAGCCGTCCTTCTAAGGAATAATTGTTAAATTTTTAATGTAAGTGCACATAAGGAGTATACCTACCTGGTAGTAAGATGAAAATTTTAAATATATTTAGTTCATAAAAACATCAAGATTTTTTTATTTTAACTGTTACAAAAAATATTTATTTATTTTAAGTCTTTACATTTAATTGAAACTATATAATTTTAGTCCCTTATCAAAAAAATTTAAAACATTTAATTTTTATAGTTTTTTATTAAATAAAATGAAATAAAACTTTTACAAGAACTAAATTTTTTTTTATAAAAAATAAAACTTATTGGATTTATTAACTTATGGTAACTCATCTTTTGTGGATTTTCATTTTTAATCTCTTATAAATTTTTTTTATTAGTTTCAATCCCTAAAAATATTTTATTACATTTTTAGTGTCTCAAAAATTTAGGTTTCACTTTTAGTTCCTAAAAAATTATACATAAAGGATGAAAAGTGAAATGAAAAAATCTAAAGAATTAAAAAAGGACAAAAATTTATAGATGACTAAAAACAAAAATTCACAAAAAAATGAGAGATAAAAAAAATAAAAATCCAAATTTATTTAAGTAATTTTTATGTAATAATGAATGGTCAATATTATATATTGACAAACAATATGATCAAAATAATATATATATATATATATATATATATATATATATGAAATAATCCTTATTCAATGAGTTAATTTTTTTAAAAAATTAAATTAACATTATAATCTATTATAATTATTTTTTTTAGACCTAGTGAGTCATCTGTTATTAAATTGTTATTAGTGTAATCATATATCAATCTTTAATTTTAAAAATTTTCACATTTTAGATATTCTGAATTTGATGTGAATGGAGTATGTTATAAATCATGTATTGATAAATAATATTTTTAAAATAATAAAAAATGATTTATAAATTAATTTTAAGGTTGAGTCAAGTTAAAATCTAAATTTTAAGAATATAATATTCGTTTAACTATGTATGGAAACATATAAGATAATAAACAAAAATGTGAGATGAACTTACTTTTTATCTTACAATTAAAATGAATTATCAAAATAAAATTTAAGCAAAAATTCAGATCTGCTTATATAAGTGGTGGAGATTGTTTCATGAATCCACCGTAGCCTTGATTCATAAGATAGAATTATTTCTTTAAAAAAAGAAAAAGACAATTTAAATTGTATACTTTGATAGTAATAAAAAAAGTGTTGAAAACGACTTGAAGTTTACCATTCACAAACTAACGAGAGAGTGGCCATTTCATTGGGTCCAAATCATAGTTCCGACATTCATGTATTTTGTTTTGTTTCAAATGTCTTTTCTGTGATTTCTTTTCATTTACATAAATGTCAGTTTTATAATGGCTTTTGTAATGAAATCTCTGCATTCGTGTAAGGTGCCAGTTAACTCTTATAAATGTCAAGGCTTCAGAAGAGATAAATAAAAATAAGTAATAATATATATAAAAAGAAAATAAGACATACAAGATGGATTTTCTTATAGCTGAAAGTTCTACTTTTTTCTAGTTATATACGTAAGAGATTTTAAGTTTATAAAAAGGGAAAGAAAGAAGAACAAGTTGGAAGACATCACATTAAAAGCATATATATCTGAGTTGTCAACTAATATATATCAGATAAAAAAAACTATAATATTATATATAAAAACAAAACTGGAGATCTCTTGGATTAAAAAAGAGCAACAATATATAGAATAATTGAATGACGTGTAAATTGATGCATAATTTTTTTATATAACACTATACTTTTATATACATTGATTAGAATAAATAATACATATAATAACAATTTAAACATTATTTAATTATAAATTTTTATGTATGATAAATTTATTAATTTTAATAAGTTGATAATGTAAAAAAAAATTCTGACAATAAAAGTAGATAATTAGAAAATTAAATACAAATTATTGTATGTGTAAATAATAACAATGCTTATACCATCACTTGAAAAGATTTGTTCAAAACAAAAATAACTTCCAATTCAGTTCCCTCCACTTAACCATACATTATTCCCCCCCCTGTTTATTTTTCACCTCACTGAATGTAGTTGTATAGTGACCCCAGTTTGTGATTTATGTGGTCCATGTTTGGATATAATTACTCATCAGCTAGGTAAAGGAGGTTGTTTCATTGTACGATGGAGCTGGAATATTTGAAATATTAGCATTGTAATAATAAATGCTGCTTCAAAATCCCAGTTCATTACTCACTCTCTCTCCTTATTCTTGTGTACAGCATGTGTACATATATATATGGACCAAATGAATTTAATATTTTTACAGTGTTGTGCCAAACTAAGGTTAAGGTTATTCCTCTTACCAGCATCTAGTTGAGTGACTTTTCATTTTCAGTACTAAGTAAACGGGTGATGTGTTGTGGAATGTGGATGGTCAACAGTTGCTTAACGAATTAAATTTTGCAGTATACTTATAGTTTGAGTAATGATAACATATGACTATAGTTTGATTTTTTTATTATGTAAATAGAGCAATATGTAGATAGAAGAGCTATTTCTACACTGATAATCTATTGGAATTATATGGTCACACGATTTTTGGTTGTGAAAACATTTTTGAATCCAATTTCAGATCTAAAATAAGTGACTAACTTACACCCGAAACATGTTTTGGGATGTGTGCAAGTAAAGGAAAGAGAGATAAGAAGAAGAAAAATATTAAATGTAATGAATGATGTGACTCTAAATAAAGTGAGATAAAAAAAAAGTGTAAACTGAAAAATAAGTAAGTATATATTAATTAAAATTATTGTTATCATTTAAGGTTTTTTATTTTAATTTTTATTAGTTAATTATTTTAAATTTAGAAAAGTAGTTGAAATATATCCCATGCCTTCTATTAATTAAAATTATTATTGGATTTAATTTTTGAAATTTATATATTTTTCAAGAATTTATTAAACTTAGTCCCTTTAGATTTCTGGTTCAGTTAGTATACTTGCTTGGTTAGCTCCAAGTCTATATTTACGTTAATCGATTATAAAATTTGTTAACTTCTATTATAATACGTGGGCAGGGGTCATATACAAAATAAATAAATTAGAGAAATATTTCACGAAATAGCATCGATAAATTATACACAAATGACATATATATTTTGTAAGTTTAATTACATATTTCTTTCATTCAATTATCATTATTTTATAAATTTTATCATTCAAATTTTTTTTTATAAATTTTATCACCAAATGTTTTTATTTTTACACATTTTATCATCTTAATTTTTTTCCTACATTCTACTCATATTTTTTTTTTACATATTTTATTATCATACTTTTAATTTTTATACATTTTATCATTATATTAATAATAAAATAATGTTTCATTAAAATTAAAATTTTATTTTAGTAACACGACAATATTGATAAAATTTATAAAAATTAAAAATTTAAATAATAAAATTTGTAAAGATAAAATTTGGAAGATAATAAGGTTGAGTGATAAAATTCATAAGATAATAAAAATTGAGTGATAAAATTTGTTATTAAATCTATTTTGTATTCTGTTTTTAATATTTATTTATTTATAACTAATATTTATGTTTTAGAAAATAGAAACAACCAAATAAAATTTTGAAGTAATTCGTATGCAAAATGCGAATAGTAGGCATCCATAACTAATTCAGTAAGACTAATTGTGATTTTGGTTGAAACTGAAGAAACTCAGTCATTCAGTCATAGAACTGATGCATCCATAACAAGTTAGAACAACAAAATTCATGCCCTCGGTTTCTCCAAAGCTCGTTTCAATCCCTTTTTCCTTTTAGCATCTCACGTGGGGACCTTCGTTATCAATTCAAGCTGCAAATGTACATGCAAGGGTTGATTTCACAATTATTGTTTCCTTGACGTGGTAAATTGAACTTCAATGTGTTAATTAAAGTGTTTTTAATGGTTTGAAAATTTTACTTATATGATTATATTATAGTATATAAAGTTATATAATAACTTTCACTTTATAAATTTTTATGTAGGATTGAGTTAGATTCATATTTAAAATTTTAAAATCATTTTAAACGTAAGAT
>JAMLFT010006081.1:0-16585 GCA_026544285.1 Pachyrhizus erosus
AATAATGAGATGTATGAATAATAATTTTTAATTATGTAAGACATATTTTTAAATTTCAACTCACCAAGTTGATATAACCTATTACAGGTCATTACATGTCACCCTAATAATTTTGTACGTTAGGTTGGATTATACCAAAATGATTTTAAAACTAAAATTTAAAAATTCAACTCATGTTTTGTATTGAGATTATTATATTAGCCTATATTTAGTCCAATTTGACATCCTCGTACATCTCTAAAATTAAAAATTAAGATAAACAAATAAACATAATTAATTCATTATATATTGCATTTATTTAAAATTCAATACAATACTCATACAAATATATAAATTTGTCGACTCCTTAAGAGAATTTCTAATCCCATAACAAAATATTCATTATCACCATCATTGTTTATTGTTCTTTTGTTAAATCTTAACACAATCATCAATAAGTTTTCAATACTTATAAGTCCCTTCTTTCTCCTCAGTGGATCACCATTGTTTCACCTTTTGTTATAATATATTTCTTAGATCTGCTTTTATTTTTTATTCAATTTCCCCTATTTATGACAATATAGCAAAGAAAAATATAGAAGAATGAAACACAAAAAGAAAAAAGAGAAAAAGAAGGTTGATATTTAAGCATGAAAAAAAAAAAAGGTGTGACACGTATCTTTTGGAGTCATTGTTTTAATGTGAATTGAATGGTTATTCTTTAAAAAAAAAATATGAATTAAATTAATAGATTAGTGAAGGGCAACACACTGCACAACTAAGCACTCGGTGATGAAAAGAAACTAGGAGGTAGGTTAATATAGTGTTAAATGAAAATGAATACGGTGTAATAACATAAACAATCGTTAAAGTTAATTGAGAATGTGCATTTTAAATTTTAAACCCAACAAAGGTGAGGGATTTATGTTTGGCAAAACAGGTTCATACTACAAGAGGTGTGCAGGCAATAAATAATTTGAGATTAGTGATATAATATTGAATTAAAAGAATATTTGGGTGAATATAATCAAATGAGATTTTTATTCATTGTGAAGCCAATTTAATTTGGCCTCAAACTCATGACGTCAAAGTTGTCCATACTATTTTAAAGGCGGTTCAATTCGTAGTTACACCATGTTATAATTCTCAATAAAACTTACTATGATGCTTATAAATAACCTACCAATAAAAAATGACTACATGAATTAAACTCAAAACTTTTCGGTCTTTCACGAACGCAATTCAAAGATTGACGTAAATCAAACACGTTCTGCCACCTGTTTTGCAAAATGGATTCAGTGTTCCACCAAAACCGGTAATGGAGAGGTACTAAATTTTATCAGCAAAATGTTGCATCCACATGGAATGGAGACTCTGAGAAAAGTAATATGCATGTAAGCAGCAAAACAGGTCAACATGTACTCCTAACAAAGACCGTGAGTTAGGTACTTTCAGAAGGAACACACTTGAGCTTTTCTTTCTTTGTAATATACACCGTAAAATATCCAACAAAAAATCTGGGTAAACCAAAACAACTCCTTTTCATCCCTAAAGAAACAAGTTCAATCATCATTTACAAGTAGCAGATGTTAGAGGACAAAGTCTTGTATGCATGGTCTATTTCTTGTTCAGTCATCTCAATTGTCTCATCACTATCATATTCAACTGCACAAGAAGACGTGGCATTTGTTCTTCCAGTTTTGCTCGGCTGTTCTTTATTTACCTCTGATTTCTTTTTCCTTTCATGATCTAAACTATTTAGTTCCTCTTCATAAATACGTTTGCAATCCAAAGCCTGTCTGTGAAGATCTTCCTTTGACAATGAGGTCTTGTTTCCTACCACATCCAATTTTGCAAGCTCCTCAACAACACAAGGTAAGAACATCCAGTCCTCAGTTCCTTTCCTGATGTCCTGGTCATATAGATAATAGGACAAACACATTCAGCTGTGAAATCATATATTTGATTTCATCCCTATGATTAAGACACTGCATTGAAACTAAACGTAAGAGTAATGATTCTGGCACAGGATTCAGACAACCGTGTGAGGCCAAATATAATGGGAAGGTATAAAAATTAAAGTATTAAACTAGAAAAGCAATTCAACAAGTCTAAAATGCAAACTGTTAGTGGCTTTGAAGGAAGGTTTTAATATAGAAATGTGTCATTCAGTGTGCTGACTCAATCAATTGATCAGCCAATTCCTACCTAAGTGAAATTGGTCAGCAATGTTGGGTATTATACATTATACCTGGATCATAAAAATAAGTACAAAGGTTGCAGAGAAAACTGAGTAGCACCCAAATGTTGGAATGGAAGGGATTAGGCAATAGAAAATACTAAGTACTACTGGTGTTCATGCAAGAAGTTTCCCAGTTAGCTGACAAATCACAATGAATACTCCAATAACAACTAATTGTATTTAAAATAAGTTCTAGAAATTAAACAGGTGATCCTTGTCTCACATGTTTGTGAAAAATGCACCCTTAAACAAAATTCAATTGAATTTTAAATGATAACATAACTCTGCTCTTTATCTGTCGACATACTATGCTTATTCTAACAGAATTTAAGCAAAGGACTGCATATAAAATTAAAATCTCTATGAAGGGGGGAATTTTACCTATGCCAGCATGCCCCCAAGGAAAAAAAAATATCAGAAAAGTTGCTTGCTAACTAGTAAGAGTGATAAACAATTTTCTATGTGTATACTACCTGTTTCTTCTCTAGAGAACATATTGCATCTTGCAAACAAGTTAAAATCCCCTCTGCAGCTATTTTTGTCAACTCACTAGGATCTGGCTGAAATGATTAACATAAAGTTTAGATTCATATAGAATATAACCATCAACCTTAAGCACAATTAAGTGGGAACAACCGATATACCATGTTTTTCTAACAAATGAATTTGGTTTCAATGCATGGCTTTTTATTCGCACTTTAGTCTGATTCTATGCATGTTCTAAATGCAAATAAGAAAACCATAACCTTTTCTTCTTGACTTTCCAGCCACTGTATCGTTTTATTCAAATCATCAATGGCCCACTTCTTCACTTCCAAAGGCTCAAAGCATTTCCTAGCAACATCAGTGTCTTTTCCCTGGAATATGCAGCAACATGAAAGTCTATACTCTAACAAATTGTTTGCAGATAAAATAAAGGTGTTATTTAGAGGCCTGTTATTCTCAAATCAAGTATTGTCACTTATAAAACATCTTGTCAGCTTTTTACCTTTGATTTTATGGAGGCAGTTGACTTTGAAGGCTGTTCTTTTTGAACATGCTTTGGTGAATTTTTGGGTACAGATGATTTTTTATCTGCACTCACCGACAGGGTTCACAAGAAGCATAAATTAGATGTGAAATTGGATGGGGATAATGGTATGGCAGCAAGGCCAAGGGGGTAGGAGGTTAGCAAGAACGACCTCATAAGGACAAATGGTATAACACTTATAGGCTACTAGTTTCACGGCTTCTTCATTACATTTTGCCATCTATTTAGATATACATTTCCAGCGAAGAAGATGACTATAAAATGGCTTTAAAAAACCAAAAAGAAGTGTTTTGACTTTCGAGTATTTTCAGAAATAATTAAACCCAGATAATATGATTTAAATAGTCAATAGATGATAGCTGTATCTCTTGTGAAATTGCAATTTCATTCCAAAATATATTATTTTATTTTTCTATTTACTTTTCAAGAAAAAAGAGAGTAAATATATGAACAATATGCATGTGGCAAACAGAAGTTCTCTAACTTATGTTCTGTCCCATATACAAGTATATACCCATTTTATATTACCTTTGTTGACTTCAAGTGATCCATTTCCTTTGCGCCATGGTTTCCCAGCATGTAAAAGGTAACCATCTATTTCAATCAGCTTCCTCTGGCTGTAACACTCTATTATCCAATCCTAATCTCCAAAAAAAAAAAAGGATACATCAAAGAATATCATGTGAGACTATCATCTGCAAAATATTTAGAAAATGATACAACCAAGAATCTGCATGGCATGATTAGCATTGCCCTACCAAAATAAAAATGTGTTAAACTTTGATACCCATTAACATTTGAAATCAAATGAATTAACACTACCAAAACTAGTGAAAAAGAAAGGCACGGATTGGATTATGTGATAGACAACCTCTTGTTAGCAAATAAGAAAAATGCTTCAATTAGCACACTACATAAAAATTCCCTTCATACAATCACCACAAAGAAATGCCTATAATCTTCAAACACTGAAACAACGTCCAACAACCGCTAAAAATTAAGGATATTAGTATTACAGCAATTGGGATTGAATTAAACGTGGAGCTAAACGATCAAACAAAGGAGAAAATGATTCCATGAATAGAGAAAAATGACTACTAACATTAAGATGTACTTTTATTTTCTTGACCATGAAGATAATATTTTTATTTTTAATTCTAGAGTAAATCACACCTACACCCCTAAAGTTTTTTGAGATTGCACATAATTTCCTACTTTATTAATGTTTACAACGATTTCTCTTATAAGGATATATATCGTAATGTTTTTCAAACAATTAAAAGAGTTGGTGTAGAAATAAAAAAAAATGAAAGATATCGTGTGCAATTTGAAAAACCTTAGTAGGTCTCAGTGTAATATACTCCTAGTTATATGAGCTGATCAATAATCATGAATCAACACCAGATATCTTAACTATTTTATAAACAATGGAGTTATAAAAATGAAACCTAGAAAAACATATAATTAAATATAAGGAGTATTTCAAAGAACATATAGAGCGATATCATTCACATTCACATTCACATGGAAACAAAATAAGGAAAGAACAAGGAAGAGGAAAACCTTGGACACAATGGTTCCACAATCAGCTTCAACTTGTCTAAACTTAGGGGTATTTGGAAATGCACAAACCAAGAGAGTGCAATCAGAGTTCCAATCAGGCTTATATTCTGCTCCCATTTCCATTGCTCGTGACCTCAACATGCCCCTCTCCGGATTGACAAACCCTGAAAGCACAAAAACCACCCCTTCCTGTCCACAAACCAGTTAAGTTAAACTAATGACCTCAATCAACATTCAACAGCAACAATGCAAGCAAAGCCAAAACCTTAACTCTTTCTTATTAACAAAGTACCAGAAGCTTGTTGAAGGTTTTAGATTCCAATCTTGAGGCAGAAGATTTCCCACCATTCTCATTTTGGGCTTTTCTCTTCATGGGTGTCTCGCCTTCATTGGATTTCTCACCTTTGCTATCCAAAGTTGGTTTCTTTGCACTGCTTTCGCCCTCATTCTCCTTTGAACTCGTCCATGATGGCAGGCTCCGCTTGGAACCGTTGTTTTTCGTACTTCTTTTAGTATCAGACATGGTGAGAACTAACCGCAGGATGCCAAAGTACCAAATTTGAAAAACGCCCAACTTTTAGTGAAGAAACCTGCATTTGGGGTGCAAATGAAATTCGTAAATTGATCAAAAGCTTCTTCAGTAAACAGAGACATGCAAGAGAATTTGAGAATAATGTAGCGTGTGCCCATTGAGATGAATAACAAAAAATAAATAAATAATTGAAGACAAATTAATCATCAAGAAAATACTTAATACTCTTCGCTTCTACTTTCGTCTTACTTTTGCTGCTGAGTTTGTTATGAAACCGTTCGGTTTGCCTTTTAATTGTGTAAGTACCAATACCAACTCCGGTGGAGACAGCACTAAGCCAATTTAAAAGTTATTAAATTATAAATATTTGATTGAAACAATCAAAAGGTGGACGTGCCGGAGTGGTTATCGGGCATGACTAGAAATCATGTGGGCTCTGCCCGCGCAGGTTCGAATCCTGCCGTCCACGGTTTTCATTTTCTTCTTTTTCTTCTTTTTCATTACTCAACTTATAAGAAACCCACAAGCTTAGCAAAAGCCTTAACCCAACTTTGGATCGGGCCGCGGTCCATATGGAAATGTAATGGGCCTAGAAGGCCATGACATGAGCTTGAATTGAATTCAAAGGAGCAGGTCCCGCTCATTTTTTTGTTTTCAATTTTTGAATTGAATAATAAATAAAGCAAGCAAAAGAAGCACTGAAACATTTCAAATATCTAGTCTAGGGTTTGGTTGTTCCGATTATGCTATCTTGGAAACAAAATTATGCAAATGGAGAAAGAAGGTGATGCATTAGTGGATCCTCTGAGCAATTATTGGGGACTTTCCCTCTTTCCCCAACCATCTCTCCCACCCTCCAAACCCTACAATTCAGACCAAGATCTTCACACCATCCACGCTTACCTGAGATCCATGGTATGTTAAGTAGTGTTTCAACACTATCAATTCAAATTAATTACAGTTTTAGTTTAGCGTTAGTTGCAGATTTGCCTTTCCCTTTCATCCCTATTGTGCTTGCACAGGCCTTGCGAAGTCCCGCGAAACTATTGCAGCAGGCCAAGTCCATAGTGGATGGTAACCCTCAACTGTTCAACTCTCAAAATTTGAACGATCCAACTTCTCATAAGACCAATGTTGCTGAAGAAGATGGAGAATTTCGTCGACAACAGAGACCGGGGTTAGGGCTTAAACGTCCATGCTTCTCTATGAAGCCAACTAAAAAGTAAAGCTTATAACAAGGACTGACATTCTTTCTTTGAATCCCCTTTTTTTCGGTGCTGACTTTATTTTATTTTCTGACAGGCCTTCTGTGGAGAGTTTGCTACCAACTCTGGACCTTGATAGCCTGAAGGATCCGGCGGAGTTCTTCTTGGCCCATGAACGCTTGGAAAGTAAGTTACTGTTTGTTTCTCATTTCTCTTCCATCCCTGTCTTATATTGGGTTTGTATTTGATGGATAGATGCCAAAAGAGAAATACAGAAGCAGCTGGGTGGTGCCTCATTTGAGTCAGATCAGGATGATGCGGCCACTAGACCACCACCACAACAACGACAACGACGACCAGGACTTTTGGGGAATAATCAATTGTACCCTCATGATACTATGATAATCAGTTTATATTGTGATGTTCGTTATTTTTTGTTCAGTTGTTTAACTCCATCTTGATGTTATTTGGGTCAGGCCAATCAGAT
The DNA here is from genome assembly GCA_026544285.1 of Pachyrhizus erosus. Classification (NCBI taxonomy): domain Eukaryota; kingdom Viridiplantae; phylum Streptophyta; class Magnoliopsida; order Fabales; family Fabaceae; genus Pachyrhizus; species Pachyrhizus erosus. The sequence goes on from JAMLFT010006081.1 coordinate 7,039, forward strand.
ACAAGCATCGGTATCCAAGAGAAACCTCTGATGATGTTTTGTGCTCTCAAGAGTCACTTGGATCTCAGAGTCTTGTTCCTGTGGCTGAGAACACTGACAAAGGTGGAGCTAGTATGACATCCTCGGAAAAAGAAGTGATGGGTGAGTGAATGCTACTCTATTCTACTATATGGGTGTGCTGGCAGGCTTGATGTTTTTTTTCGCCCTAGTATTGGACTTTTCTGTACTCTTTTAGTACCTCTTATTTTTTATACTCCAAACACTCTGATCATGTATTTTTGCCGCAGATTCATCTGCTACTAAAGAGAACAGACTTGATGAATTGTTGGATGGATTGCTTAGTTGCAATTTTGAAGATCTAGAGGGGGATGGGGCAATTACTCTTTTGCAGGAGAGGTTACAGATCAAACCCATTGCTTTAGAGAAATTTTCTGTTCCGGACTTCCCAGATAACCAAGTGGTTGATCTGAAATCCTTGCAAGGAAGCAAGTCAAAGCCAAGGACAGCTTTATTAGATATAGATAATTTGTTGAAAGGAATGAATATGAATAGGAAGACACCTCTTAAAAAGGCTGTACAGTGCCATGTGCAGCAATTAGCTTCACCCACCCCTCCAAGAAGTCCATTTGCTTCATTGTTGTTGTTGCAGAAGCACATTTCACAGTCAAAGAAATCAGTGGATCCTTTTTCAGCTCATGAAATTGATCATTTATCTAGCAAAAACTATTCTCCAACTCATATGGTAAATCCAGATCACAATCTTGTTGTTTCTGGGAAGCTGTCCAATGAATTAAATACAAACATGATTGAAAATGTTATTGCTGTTGATATGACAAGTAAAGTTTCGGACACAGACAGAAATTGCACCAATACTTCTGAAATTCCCAGGGAAGACAGCTCTGTGAAGTTGTCAAATAAACTGAATGCATCCTCAATTGAAGATATAATTGCAGTTGGTGGGACAAGTTTGGCTGAGGACACTGACAGAAATGGCACCAGTACTTCTCAAAAGACCATGGTGGATAATTCAAGGGAACCTAGTTTTGATGTTAATGTTGACTCAACTGAACCTCATGTTGACATGGATGTAGATGTTGGAGGCAATGGTATGGGCGAAAGGGTTATGGAAGACACTGAGGTCAGGTCGAATATTGAGTCACACATGATAGAAGATGATGTTACTGTTGTTAAGACAAGTACAGTTTTGGACACAGATGTAAATTGCACCCACACTTCTGAAATTTCCAAGGAAGACAATTCTGGGAAGTCAACAGATAAACTGACTGTGCCCTCAATTGAAGATATAATTGCAGTTGGTGGGACACGTTTGGCTGAGGACACGGCCAGAAATTGTACCAGTACTTCTCAAAATTCCATGGTGGATAATTCAATGGAACCTAAGTTTGGTGTTAATATTGACTCGAATGAACCTCATACTGACTTGGATGTGGATGTTGGAGGCAGTGGTATTGGTGAAAGGGACATGGATGACACCGAGTTCAGGTCGAATATTGTAGTAAATGAATCCTGTCAATCTGAGGAGAAAGTATGTTTCATTTGAATATTTTAGTGTCATAATTTTAAGTTGGCATTTGGCATAGTTTTAACTCTGAAAATTTGAATGAATTTTTGTATTCTGATTGATGCAGGCAGAAAATATGCAGACATTTACAGCTTCTATGCCAACAGATGATACAAATCTCAACATGGTGAATCCACTAGGTATGTATATATTCACCTACTTCTGAGATATATACAGATGCAAATAACTGAAAGCAGAATGCCTAAACTGATCAGTGGCTGCTTAATTCTTGGCTATCACAGAATCGTCTCTTTAAGAAGCTTAACTAATTATTCTACACATAATATTTTGTTAACAGCTTGTCTGCTCATGAAACTTATTGCCAGTTTAATTTAATCAATTCACTTGAAGTGCATCTTACATTTTCTTTTCAGCAATTGGGTAGGCTGAGAACTGAGAAGCATAAACTTCTTAAGACATTCCTTGTTGGCAGGAGAAACACTTTGCTACCATTTTTGTGTGCCCTTTTCAAAGCTTATTTTAGTTCAATAATGCTAGGACTTCATTTATTTATTTGTTGCCAATTTACTATTGCTGCTTTATCCATTAGGTCACTTGAAGCTGTACACTGGTATGTAGTTTCCTTGAACTCATTATTGATGGCTTTTTCCTGCGGAGTTAATCTTGTTTAGAATGTATTTCCCTGCAAAATGTTTCATATACTAACAAAATAAAAAGAACAGTGGCATTTGATTTGTACACGGGCACTACTGCCATGTGTATGGCTAGTTTATTCAATTGCAATTTGAAAATCTGTTGGCTTGGGATATGCTTTTCTACTAAAAGGCTATGCAGAATTCATTGAACCTGCAGCACTGAGTAAATTATGTACATGCATTAATGCTTCTGATCTGAAGGCTGAAGCTATATTATGATCTTTGTTGCCGATATGATATGATGTCATGTTCCTGCTTAGAGTACATTTGCCTTTGATCATTTGGTAGTAAATATGATATCCTTTTTACCATTTACTGTAAATATCATAGATTTGTGAAGCCAACACTAGAATTTCACGAACATGCAACATAAGACTATTTTAAGAGGATTGTTTAACCCTCTTTTCTTTGTTTTATCTTATCTCTTAAAAGTTTAGAAGAGAAGCCGGGCTAAATACAACTTTAGAACAGCTTTTAAGATCATAGTTATTTATTGAACAAAAACCTAGAACATAGTGCTTCTGTAGAGGCTATTTGGAGCTTATTCTTTTAATGAAAGCAAAGCCAAAAAAAAGCTGTGCCAAAACATAATATATTTATCGCATAGCTCAATGATATCACTTAATCAATGTAGTCTATACCCCTCCCAGTGATTAGTATTGTTGCTGACATGATATAACAGTGTCCTGAACTCTCATTAGTTGCCCTTTGATCTGAAATCCGGAAAGAATATGCCTTTAAATTACCGTTAATGCATCTTTTGATGACACTAACTGTTGTGGTTTGCATCAGCTGATCAATCAAATCCTTCTGGATATCAAGCCAATGCGGTGGATAAACATGCCAGAAGATCAGATGATGATCCAGATCGTTGTTTACAGGTTGCTAGATTTGTCCATTTCCGTTTTTTTGTCTCTAAATCGTTAAACTTCTTGTGTCATAACATTTCAATCATTTTTAAATGGTGGAACAGATAATGTAGCAATCAAGGTACTTTAGACAGAAAAATTATACTTATACAACTAATTTGTACAATATATTTTATTTGTTATAAATAAGAGAGAGAGAGAGATACATGATTTGATGGAGAAAGAGAAACAATGAATTGTAAAAAACTGTTGTAATAATTTTTTGTAAAAAAGTCTTACTTTGAATTGTGATTATAATTAGAAAGTTACAAATGTACTTGTTGTAAATTGATATGTGATAATATTTTATAAAAAATACTTCTATGTAAGCCCTGACAACATTACATATCTTTCTGATTAACCATTTTCTCCATTTTTATGGCTAGCTGCTTTTAGAATTGAATCTGTGTCTTCTGGTACAGGAAAAGACAGACGGTTCTATGGTGCCTGTTAATGGACAAAAGAGAGTTAAATCACGTGCGCAAAAAGTGGCCAATAATAAAAAACTTTCCAATAGGCGGAGGAGCCTTGCAGGTTTCTACCTGTCCTTTATTTCATCCATTTATTTTCAAGAGTTCCTTTTGTTGCGAAATAATTTTTCTTTGTTCGTAGCTGCTGGTACATCATGGACATCTGGATTAAGGAGAAGCACCAGGATCAGGACAAGGCCATTGGAATACTGGAAAGGGGAAAGACCGGTGTACGGCCGTATACACGAAAGTAAGTAAAATCATAATGCTCTATCTTCATTTATTTGTTGACTGGGAAGTGTTTTAAGTGAGAGTTTCTTTCTTTATTAACTTTGATTGCGAAGATTATTCTTGACACAGGATTAAAAGAATTGTGTTATGTGTGCAGGTTTGGCTACTGTCATTGGGGTGAAGTGTATGTCTCCAGGAAGTGATGGAAAACCGACTATGAAGGTGAAATCTTATGTATCAGATAAATACAAAGAGCTTTTTGAGTTGGCATCTCTATATTGAATGTAAAATAAGTTCTTCGGATTTATTTTCAATAACATCCTGCACATCTTCGGCGGAGGATTCTTCGATGCTGTTGTACTACACAGCTGAATGGATTGCATTGTCTATAGCTATATATAATCAAAAGGCAGGAAAACTCAACTCATAGTAATTAATTGTTTAAGCCCCTTGTGTTGCTATTTACTCATTATTTTAAATCGACTTCTTAACAAGTGCATACAGAAAAAGTAAATAAATTTATTAAGAAAGAAATTAAATTAAGCTTTCTGTTTAAGTAAACCTGTTTTCTTATAAATTTCTTATTTAACTTGTTTTCTTAAAAATTTATTAAGTACAAAAACAAAAGGTTCACTCCACTAGGTGAATTAAGTATTTGTCTGAATTAAACAACTCAAAAACGTCAAAATTCTAGTTGACTTATAATCTGATTTAGTTATCAATCCTTCAAATATCGCAATCAGAGTATCCGGAACAGAAATATACAAATCTCAAAAACGAGTTTAACCGAGAAAACCACCATTCTGGTTCACCATTGCATATTTGCATTTACCCGAACCATCCCAAGAAACTCATGGTAACCCAAAAGAAAAGAGCATTTTTTTTTATAAGCCCAAAAGAAAAGAGCTAAACCCCTTAAAAGTAACTATTGATGTGTTTAAGAGTAGAGTTGGGAGAGGAATGAAGGAGTTACATTTTTTAAAAAAAAATTAGACAGTTAAAGAATTAATATAAATTTAAAGTCTTGGTTATTTATATTTTTAAAATATTATGTAATTTTTACTAAACAAAATTTACCTCCCAAAGCAATAATTAATTAATACAATTACTGTCTGATGAATACATAAATACGTATGATCAACATTATAACACGTCTTACGAGAATAAAATGTTTAAGGTTTTTATTTTGAGAATAAATCATACAACACATTACCAGAATAAACTGTTAATTTTTCCATTTCATATATCTAGTTGTTTTAGTTTTTTATTTTTTCTTAAATATACCTTTATTTAAGATCAACTATTAGTAATTTTGACGTCAAAGATCAATGTCTTAAATAAAGAGATTATAGTTTAAATATAACAATATGACAAATGCTAACCATATGATTAAAAAGAAAAAATTTTAATAAAAAAATATTTTTTAATTTTTTAAGTAGCATCCTCAAGATACTAATTAACAACACTTCAATAATATTTATTTTTATTAAATATTTCTTAATATATATATATATATTAATCTAGAAACTTTGATTATGATGTATGAGTAAACACTCTTTTGTTTAAATACTATCTTATGCGTTATTATCTTCGTTTTTATTTATAAGATTTATTTTTTAAAAAATTATTAAGTTCAATTTATATTATTTTATATATTAATTATTTTTAAATTAGAATATTTTTAATTAAATAAAAAATTGTATTGATATATAATTAAAAAAATATCATTAATGGTAATGAAATTTTTGTAAAAATATATAAATTTAAGATGAATTTATTATTATAAATTAAATTAATTACGTCTTTTTAATTTTGATAAATTATATAATTAAATTATATAAATAAAAAATAAAAATTACATAATAAATAAAATACAAAAACTATACATACAATTAAGTCAAAACAAAAAATAATTCGTGTCTAATTAGACTTAATATTCTTTTATCTATATAAATAAAAAATATAAAAAATCACAATAATTCGCAGACCATGTTCAACAAATTAAACTAGGAATTTATCATACTTTAATGCCGTTTAAATTAGTGGTCTCCACAAACTGGCTCACCTGATGTACACTCATCAATCCTAAATAAATAATGTTACTCTTATTTAAATAGTTTTATTTGGATAAAATTACACCAATTGCCACTCTTTATAATATCTGGTACGGAATGGAATTATTCTATCCAACGGGTCAACTTCTTTAAATTAAACGACTAATAAGTTCATGGTTTATATAAAAATATACACAGAAGCTTAAAGAAGCTTCCCCTCTCACAAACTCTTCAGTTGTTTTATTTATTTCGTTAGATTAAAATAAGTAATTAACATGTAACGTACACAACACATTTTGTGTTTTTATATTGGCTGCATTTGCCTAACTTTAAGATTTGAATAATATGTCAATATATATATATGGTTGAATTATACACAAAAATACAAATATATGGTTGAATTATACACCAAAAATAAAAATATATGATTGAATTATATACCAAAAATAAAAATATATGGTTGAATTATATACACAAAAATACAAATATATGGTTGAATTATACACCAAAAATAAAAATATATGATTGAATTATATACCAAAAATAAAAATATATGGTTGAATTATTACGCTATCGGCTTCATTACATCCTCCGGACATTAGAAACCGGAAACGGTGGAACTTGCCAGAAGCTGTTTCTGAGTTTGACAATCAAACAAAAATAAATAAATAAATAAAAGGTTAAATTTCAGTTTAGTTTGGTCAATACATTCACAACATGACCACCCAAGTAAAATTAATTTTAAAAAAATGGCCTGGTTTGAACAAAAGATAAATATTCACATTATATATATATTTTCTTGTGAACATTACCATATTCTCTTAACAATCTGAAACTTAACGACCTTATAACTAGCTAGTGTTACGTATATTATTTTAGTATATCACATTCACATGAGAGAAAGCATGGAATAAAGGTCAAGAATATGAACAATTGTAAAATGATTTGATAAGTATTAAAAATAAGTTGTGATTTTAATGTTTCATAGCAGTGCTTCTAGAAGAATGGGTGAGTCACTGAGTCATGTATGATGTATGCAATATGTTAATGTTATCACTAATTTAGAAAGAGGACGGTGGTCACATGACAGCAATGAAATTCTTCTAGAAGACATGACAAATCTCAACAATGCATTTCATCTATTCACTGTTCCTTTTCCATAGCCTCGAAAGCAACTGGGACAATAAAAGAAACTCAAACCCCAAATGGACGATAACGTTTAATTAGCATTGACCTTTTTAATATTTCCTTCCATCTCTGTTACTCAAATATAATTTTATTTTGTTAATTTCATTTCAAAGTAAGTTTTTTAAAATTATTTTTATTCAAATTTGATATAATTTAAAAAAAAAAAAAGTGTGTTAAATGAAGAATATTTTATTAAAATTAGTTTAAATATATTTATATTTAAAATTAAAATATATGATATATCTGAGATGGAAAGGAGTATGTACTACTCCATATAAAGCTTCCACTCACCATCAACTGCCAATCAATGAGTCAATATTTGCATGAAAAATTCCATTGCTAGGCTCTACCAATCCGTCACATCGTTTGCCCTCGTGCTTTGAACTTTTTACCTTTCTACTGTTCCTCACATGGAACTTGCACTTTAGTCTGGGAGTAATAATTATTTCTAAAAAGGACGTTTCTCTTTGAAATTATCTTCTACAATAAACTCTTTTATAAATACTACTCCTTTGCAAAATTCTCTTTTACACCAATAATTGCAAATTTTCCTTTGCAGAAATGAGTTGAGCCCCTCAATTTCAATTTCTGAATTTGTGATTTCACCAGTTAAATCTATGTTAAATAACGAAAATCTAACCTTTGAAACCATATTTGTAGAGTTATGAGTTTTTTTTTAACATTGAATTAGAACATTATATAGTGTGAAAATATGATTGATTTTAAGTGGGAAAACAAATCTTGATATGATTTTTCAAATCAAAATTTTGGGGGTAAAAATTTGTTTTTTAATGTGTGTTAATTAAACAAAAGAGATTGGTAACAGAGAAATGCATCAATAGAAAATGGAGAGGTTGCAGTGAGTGAATTTTAATGGGGCAGGAGGAATCGATGCAATGGATTTGGTGAATACAGTGGGAATTGTGAATTAAGAGGGTAAAAACAGGTAACGGATTTACAAATTCCCTTAAAATAAAATATTTTATAATGATTCTTTTTTAAGAAGTTTTTTTCGGGTGTTTATAAATTTTTAATTTTTAATTTTTAAAATAAAATATATTTAATAAAATTGAAGTTAAAATAATTTTAGTTTAACTTTAAAATACTATCATTATTATAAGATTCATTACAATAGGATCCATTACTGTTATCACTATTATTAGTTAACATAAGATATTAAAAAGTGCAAGACTTTAAGTTCATTGACTTAGTCTCGTTTGCTTTTTTAGTTCTTACTATGTAAGCTTTTGCCTACAACACTTTAACTTCTTTTCATAATTAACAATTAGGAGTGAAAAAGAAAAATTAAAATTGGATTTGTAGCTTATTAAGAGAAAATATACCATTAGTTAAGAACTTGGTTATTAAGGTTAGAGATATTCATGCATGATCTATCAATTACTTTTTTTTATAAAAAAAAAAAGACCCATCAATTACTTTAATTAAGAATAACAGTTATTTTATTTTTTATATAATTTAATATTTTTATTTTAAATTTTTTTAACACTCTCATTATTTCTCTTTTAGTCTTTTTTTATTATTAATTTTCATATTTTCTAAAGACCTTAAATTAATTGTAAGAATGGATAATTGATGTCAAATTTAAAAGATTATTTTACGTATATTATATATTGCTTTTTTATTTTATTCTTATATTTTGTAGTAATAGAAAAAATCAAAATGTTGAGTATAATAACATATCAAATGAAGTTTCTAAAAAAATATATAGGATTCAGGACAATGGTAAAATTTTAATGAAAATTTAGAGATTTAATGATAAAAATTTATTTGACTAGATATGAAAATTTACAGTATTTAAAAGCTAGAAAGTTAACATGTTTTTACCATTTAAAATATTGAAAATTAAAAATTTATATAATATTAAACTTTTTTTAAAAAAATTCTTACAGCTCCATAGTGCTTAAACACATTTATGCATGAGCTCCAATGATGAAATTTATATTTATTACACATGATAGATATATAGTATTCAAAATATTTGAATTGAATTTCATATTAATAAACTAATTAAAAAATATTAGTATTTTATCAATTTAAAATATTACAAAAGTCAAAATTGATAAATCTTTTTGCATACCAAATATAGAATTCACTTATCACATACTGATTATGTATTCTAAATGTAAAAGTAATAAAAAAAATTTAAAAATTAGTGACACTTACGATTTTATAACTTTAAAAATTTAAAAAAACTGTGTTTTTTTTATGTTTTTATATTATAAAGTATTTAATTTTAAAATATTTTAAAAGAAATTTTATTCACTTATATACACAATAATTTATTTAACAATTCATATCCTTAATTATTACATATTATGAATTCATTAAAATTTAACTAAGAATTTATAAAAACATTATTTTGAATTATCATTATTCATGAAATATATTTTAAAATAATTATTTTAAAAATGTGCATAAATAGTAATATAATAATTAA
>JAMLFT010006082.1:0-16581 GCA_026544285.1 Pachyrhizus erosus
ATATAAAGATAGTATATCTTGATACATATTTGATATTTTTATAATAATAAAAGAAAAGAGGTTTATATGAAATTTTTTTATATAGCTTTTGTTTGAAATGAAAATAAAACATTTAGATAAAATAAAATTTTATAGATTTTTAAAATTTTAAATTTTAGAGCATGTAGCTAGTGGATGTGGATTTGGAAAGTTGATAATCTAGAGAACATGAACTTTTTTTGTGGCATTTGGGAAATTATGCTATTTCGACTAGGGGATTTATGATTATGCGTCATATTCTGTCTGATGTGAGGTGTGCTAGATGTGGGCTTTATGATAAATTGTAATAGATTGTTGGTATTTTAAATTTTATTAAATTTCTGATATGTTTTTTGCATTACAGTAATGTGGACTTTATCTGACAGTAGCTCAATATTAATCTCCCTATTCCTGGTGTTTCTGATGTGGTTTGGTTAGTTTGGTTGCATGACAAATTTAAAAGAATTGGTATTTTGTTACCAGTTGCATTGTGGGAAATTTGGAAGGCAAGGAACCTTCAAGCTTTTTAGTAGAAGATTATCCCTGCGTATAAAAGCATACGCCAAGTTGTCTCCCTATATGATAGTGTGTGTAAGGTGTTTGGCATTGATAGTGAGGACACTTACAATGAATGCTCTATTTGGGTTTCGTGCCTTCTCTCTAGTGACTGTCAAGTCATTTTTCATGTGGATGGCAGTGGTTATGGCAATCCAAAACCAGCGGGCCATGGAGGACTAGGTCGTGACACTTCAGGAAAGTGGATTCAGGGATTTTATGGTGACATTGGGCATGTTGGTAATCTCAAGGTAGAGTTAAGCACCTTGCTTCACGGCTTGAAGGTGGTTTGGGAGGTAGGCTATAATGAGGTCAGTTGTGTTTCTGATTCAAAGACTGCACTGCACCTCGTCGTCAACCTCTTGACCAGTGTCATCGTTACGCCACCATCATTGAGAGCATAAAGGACTTTCTTAAGGAAGATTGGAAGCTGGAATTTAAACACACTTTGAGAAAGGGCAATCATTGCGCCGATTGCGTGGCTAAATTAGGACTTAATGTTAGATTATTTTAATTTAACATTAGCCCATATAATTATGAAATAATTTTATTAAAAGGATATCTAATGTGATGATTTTATGACTTAAAATTATATTAAAGTTATTGAAGATTATTTTAGATTTATTTAAATTGATTTTTTTTCTTTTCTTATTTTATAAAAGGATAATGTGACAATTTTACAGAAATTTGTGAATTTAAAAAAAGAATTTTTGAACATTGTAAAAAAAAATTATTTAATTTTTTTTAAAATCATTTTTACGTTGAAAATTTTTCTTTATTTGTGAGATATGAAATTTTAAGAAGTATTTTTATAGACGTAACAAAAGGGAATTAGAGGAAAGAAAAGAATTTAAATCGAATAAAAGAATTTTATAAAGAATTATGTTATGAACCGATAAGTTCGCAAATTTTTTTCATAATAATTATAGAATATTAAAGATATGACAATTATATTATCCACATTCTGTAATGCAAATTTTTATGTTAAATTTTAAAAAAAATTGCATATAAATATAAATTAATTTTGCGATTAGTATCAGAGCATATAGTTAGAGATAATATAATTCTTCTTTAGAATTTCATTTAATCTGTTTTATTTCAAAACTGCAAATTACTTGGATTGTTCGTGGGCAATTTTGTTTCCGCTGCGATGTTCTGGAAATTTTTTATCGGATGCATTAGTAGACGAAGAGTATAAGCAATTGGATTGAAAATTGTTCAACATGATTGTATATGGCCTGCACAAATTAATATAATTCACTTGTAGTGCCATAAAAGACTTATGTTGTATATATATGCTTTATTATTTTAATTACAATGATAATGGAATTGCAATATTTTTTGAAAAATATTCTTTTACGGAGATAAATTATTTTAAAATTATATATTAAGGAAAGATTTGTTAATTACTAAAATAATCAAATTTGTAAAATTTAATAATTTTAAATTATATAATTGGTTAATATAATGATGTTATAAAAAATTATATTTAGACTGTGTAAAATTATTAATTATAACCTATATATAAAAGTTATTTATAATTAATGTTGTAAAGAATTATTTTTATTAATATTATTACTATTATATCGCGATTTGATCAAGATATTGATTTAATAAATTAATTGTTAAATCAGTAGATTAATAATTAATTCACATGAACTGGTATTATATATAATATATTTAATATAAAGTTTAATATATTTTTCATAAATGTGTATTTGATATATAATATATGCATTTATGTGTGAAATAATTAGATTATATATTATAATAAAAATATATTATAGTATAGAAAGTTGGAAATTTTATTAAAGTTGAAAACTGAGCTGTGTGTCCGTGCAGGCGTAGCTGTGCACAGTTTTTTATTTTTTTTTTCAATTTTTAAATTTTAAATAAAAATATAAAAACTTAAAAGGAAGATAGAGAGTCTGAGACCATGTTTCTTACTTTATGATTTTGTTTTGTTCCACTTTTTTCTTATGCAAATGTAGTCGCCTGTTCGGCTGGCTCTCCCATGTCGTTATTGTTGGATTTCCACCAGAGTGCTACCAATATCGTCTACAACACCAATTTCTTCTTTGCATTAATAAGCCATTTCGTTTAAGTTTTACCGAGCCAAATATAGATCCAATATGATATGATACAACCGGCTACATAACCGGTTCCGAGTCAAAATTTATAACTACGATTGTCATATTTGTTGAGTGAGTACATATTTAAAAATATCATACATATTAAGAATGATATGATTATTTGTTTATTAAAATATATTTGTTTAACATCATTATTGATATGAAAATGTCTTTATTTATCATTTTAAAGATAATCTTAGATACATGATTAAAGTCTATATAGTTTAAATATATTAGTATTTACTCAAAGAATTAATGTGTGAGTTTGTGTGAATGTTTGCAATTATTTTAAACATGTTTATTTTATGTAACTTAATGATCTCAATGGGATGAACTTGTTGATTGGTCTAAAATGATTCAGTTTTAATTGGATATGATGGACTTAAACTTAACATTAGTAATGCATGAAAATCCTCTTATCATTATAAGGAGTAGCATAAATGTTAACAAGTCTCATTTTAGGTTTGAGAGTGGTATAACAGATTGTCATTGAACTTAATGAGATTAATTATGGTTGCAAATATTAAGTTATTCATGCCCAAAACAAATAATGCAAGAGAGTTCATGAAATTGGTAAAGGATTAATCACAACTTGACATTACTAACAAGTCAATTGTAAGGAGCCTACGAAGTGAGCTGACAAACAAGAAATTTGATTAGTTTCAACCAATTCATGATCATGTGATAGAATTGGTTATTTTAGTAGGAAAGTTGAATTTCATAGAAATAAAAGTGAATGAGTCCTTTTTAGTACAATTCATTTTGAACTCATTTCTTGTTGAAGTTGGCCAATTCCAAGTGAACTATAATACTCTTCAGAAAAACATGGAGCTTTCAAGAAATTAAAGTCATGTTAATTAAGGAGATGGGGAGATTAAAGAAAATAAAGGACAAATCAATTCATGATGATAATTCGGCTTATTTGTAGCATTAAAGATTAGGTCACATATCTAAAAAGGATAATGAGGTTAATGAAAAATGAAATTTTATCTCAATTGGTTTTGATGATAGAGATATATGTTTGGATGGCATTAAAGGAAAGCAAACCAAACGAATATAAAAAAATTTTGCTACAAGAAATAATGAATTTTAGGATTAATACACATTAATATTTATGGATTCTTTGAAATTTCATCTTGGGATGGTGAAAAGTATTTTATCACCTTTATTTATGACTTTTCACGTTATTGTTATTTTTATCTTTTGCATGAAAAAATTTATTAGTAGGATGTCTTAAAGGTGTTCATTGATGAGGTAGAAAGATAGTTGGACAAAAAAGTGAAAGTTATAAGGTCTAATAAGAGTGAAGAATTTTATTAAAAATATAATGAAGGTGGGCAAGTACAGGTCCATTTGCAAATCCTTGAAAATAGAGATGTATATGCACAATATACTATGCTTAAACACCATAATACAATAGTGTGGCTAAAAGGCAAAATCATACTTTAATGAATATGGTTATGTTTATTTTGAATTATAGTATTATACCTTTATCTTTTTGTATGCACACATTAAAAATTGTTGCGTATTTACTTAACAAGGTTCCTAGTAAGGTAGTTCATAAGACTTCTTATGAATTGTGGATAGGAAAAAGACCTAGTTTAAGATAGCTACATGTTTGGGGTTGTTCGATAAAAGTAAAATTGTAGAATCCAAATGAGAAGAAGTTTGATGCAAAAACTATTAGTGGTTTCTTTATTGGCTATCTTGAAAACTCTAAAGGTTATAGATTTTATTGTTCTAACCATAGTACGATAATAATTAAGATAAGTAATGCTCGATTCATTAAAAATGGTTGATTTAGTGGGAGTGAAAAATCACAAAAGGTGGATATTGTAAAGACATACCGTGAATCTTTTTCACCTAAAGTCACTTCTCAAAATGTTGTTCCTCTAGTTGTATTACAATCAAACAACATCCATAAACAACATAATAATATTCAAAACCACACAAGTTGAACAAATAAATGATGAATTGGTATATAATGTGCAAGTCACAAATAAATAAGTGATAAAAAAGACGCAAGAAATAACACCAAATTAAGAAGGTCTTGAAGACAAAGAAAACCATCTATTTTAAGTGATTATGTTGTATATTCACTTAAACATGAATGTGAGTTTAGCATTGATTAAGATCCAATCTCTTACAGACAAGTTATGGAAAATGACAATGATGAAAAAATTGCTCAGTGCGATAAAAGAATAGTTGAAATTAATCAATGATAATAAAGTTTAGACTAAACTTGGTCTTATTTATAAAATTAACCTTAATGAGTTGACTTGTCAACTCATTTCCATTGACTTTTGTTGACTAGAGTTGACTAGTCTTTGTCTTATGTTGACCAAAGTTTAATAATATTTTAATCAATGTTTTCTTAGTCTAGTATTTTATTTTATCTATTTCACTATTTCTTAATTAATTATTTCATGCTTAATGATTCAATTTACTATTTATTGAGTTACCACACCATACATAATTATTATTACTATTACTATTTCTAGTATTGAATTTTTAGTGTGTTACATTTGACACTTCGTATTCCACAATCATAACTTCACAAACTTTCCAAACCACATTTTTAACTTCAAAAATTCCTTATTTCTCATCTTCATTCCTCACAACTAAAGTCACCATCCTCATAAAACCCCAAATCTTCTCTTAAACAAAAATTTCTTCCTTCTCCTAACCATATCTTCCTCTAGCCCAACAAAAGACCAAAAAAGGTTTTTATTGAAGCTTCAAGAAAAGGGAAAGATAAATCCCTAAGCCATGTATCTCAAGTGGAGTTTTGTCTTTTAAATACTCAAGCTAAAAGTGAATTCAAAAAATTTTGGAGAGAAAAAAAGGAAAGCCCCCCTATAAGTATTAATCCTTAAGTTGGTTTAAGGGATAAAATTTTGGTTTTTAAGAGTTATTAGAGAAGCAAGGTCTTAAGACCTTTGTAGAGTTGCAAAGAAAGTACTAGTCAAATTTGGTTAAATCTTTTTATGTTGTTGTAATAATTAGAGATAGATTTATTCACTCTAAAGTTAAGGGAGTGGAGATTCAACTCAATGAAGTTGTATGGGTGGGAGTTATTGGTTTCTCACTTAAAGGTTTCTAGAGGTTAACAAATTTCAACAAGAATGTTATTTATAGGAGCTATTTAATGATGAATGCTTGAATGTTGGCATATGTGATTGCCTATATTCTTGCACCTAGGAAAAACAATCATGCCTAACTTTCAATAGATGACATGCTTATGATGTATGCAATCTAAAGGGAGATTTAGTATATTGGAATGTTGTCATTACTAACAACATCCTTCAAACCAGGAGGCTTAATGAATATCCTATTCTGTATGTAGTGTTTTATTTCTCAAGTTATGAAGCACTTTGATGTGGATTTCTCTAATGGGAAGTTCAAAATCATGACCAACTCTAGCATGATTAATGAGTCTACTTTGCACCACATGATTGATTAAGAAGGATGACCATTAATTCTACAAGGATAAAGCTCCTAATCCTAATACTGAAGATGATATTGAAGTTGAGGTTTCTCAAGGAAAGGTTAAGGAAAAGTTTCTTTCGTCTTTTAAGAAAAACACATTGGTGAAGCTCGATAGGATTATGGATTGACAAAGGGAACAAATTGAGTCTCATAATGAGACTTTGGAGAACATCTATGAGAAGCTAAAGGATGTTGAGGCTAGGCTTAATGGACAAAATCTTAAAGATAACGACAATTAGTGTAGGTCCTTGTGTTTATGTTTAGTCTTCTTTGTTTTTTATGTTTTCTATTTGCATCTTGGATACCTTTTCTAGTGTCAAACTATTTTTTATGTCCTTTGATTAATTTTATGATTATGTTTAGCCATGATTTGCAATTATCATGTTCTAAATGGTTATATTAATGAATATTTTCATTTCTCTATTTCCTTCCTTAATTAAAATTTGTGTTACACATGCCTTTTTTTTGTTTTCTTTTGATAATGCTCAAATAAGGGAGTGATGTGATGGTTTGAAACAAGTTACATAAAAAGAAATTGGACTAAGGAAAAATAATGGGAAAAGATGACACATATTTGGACATTAGAACTCAAAATAAAGTCACATACAATTGACTTAAGCAAGTAAGTAGATAATCAGGTTATCATCAAAGAATGGGGAGAATGATGACCATGACTTAAAGTTGAAGAAAATTGAAGATGTAGTGTTTAGTTAATTTTTATGGTGCCTTTTATTTCTTATGTATAAATGAAGTTATGTAATAGTTTTAAAAACCATAGTTTGCTCTCTTTCATAGTTTATATTGCATGAATATGTGTGAGCATGCATGGGTAAAGTTCTTTTGTGATTGAGACATATCATAGCAAACCCTAAAAAGTAAAATGATGTTTTCAAAGTCTTGGGATTAAATTAGGGTGAACATGTTTGAATAATTGAAAATGTATAACAATGAACAAAATAATTGATATCAACCTATCAATATTCAATTCAAGAATTGTCTTGTACCTACATGAAGATTATGACTAAGACATGGTTAGAAATTAGAGGAGATATTTAACATTTATTATTAGGATATATTATCTTCATGTTTATTTTCTTTAATATGGTCATAATCTTGTTTTATCTTTTTAAATAAGATTATGATTTGTTTAGGATTTTCTTAGGATTTGTTTTTTGTTATTGATTTTTCTAATTTTTATAAATACGAACCTATATAAAAGAGACAAAGATATGAATTAAGTGTTTTCTCTTTTGTGAGAGCTTCCCTTTTGTTTTTAGGTTAAATAACTTTATAGTGTTGGTTCTACCGGCAAGTCACGGTTATGTTCACGCTTCTTTGATAACTTTAGTTTTGTTGGCAAAACGCGTTAGGGTCAAGTTCCTCATTCTATCATTTTACCTATTTTCAAGATGATCCATTAACTAGGATTCTTATCATTTGGTATCAAAGTTTTGACTCTTGAATTTGGATTTGATTTGTCCTTATTTTATTTTTACTTCTTCACCCTTTATTGTGGTTTAGTCTATTTTGCTAATTATGAGTGGAGGAGAACCTGAACTCAAGTTTTTCATGAAGGATATTCAAAACCAATTCAAGGTTCTAAATACAAGATTTGATTATTTGTAGTCTACTTTCAAGCCTAGCACCAATTCTAGGTGAAGTCACGAGGAGGAAGAAGAAGAGAAGTACTTAAATGGGAGAAATAGTGAAAGGGGAGGATGAAATTATGAACACCAAATTGACAACTACTTGGGAAATAGTAAGATTAGTACCCTTCCATTCCTAGGAAAAAATGATCTTGAATTGTATATAAAATGGGAGAGAAAGGTCAAACATGTATTTGATTGTCATAATTACTCAAAGGAGAAAAAGGTAAAATTAGCAGTTGTTGAATTTATTGATTATGCTAGTATTTGTTGGGATCAATTTTTGGTTAGCAAGCATGGAAGCAAAGATAGGCCTATCCACTCGTGGGAATAGATGAGGGTTGTCATGAGAAGGAGATTTGTACCTGTAAGACCTTTTCTTTTCTCAATTTATTTAATATTTTGTAATTCAGAAAAATAATTTCTTTCAATTGATTTAAAATAGTGGGATGAAATGTTTGTTATTAAGATCTCATAACAAAATATTCATTCCTCAAATTGTCGTTAATATTCTTTCTTGATATTAAACATACATTAGGTATTAGACATTGTATAATAAAAGAACAATTTGATTTGCTTAAAGTAATATTTTCAATCTCGTGTCATAGTTATAACAATGTTATACAAAACATTACTAGTCTTATTTTTGGGTTGGCTAATAAAACATGCAAGTAGTATTTAATCAAAATTTAACTAGTAAACTTCTATAGAAAACTTAATCAGAACATTCGAAGGGGTCTTCTTCCTCTGACAATTCCTCCCTTCCTTCTTGATTGTTAACTTCATTTGGGACTGAGTCTACAGGTGGATTTGGATTTGACGGGAGTTGAGTGCGTCTGCGGCTTGCTGGAATATCAGGCAGAACCCTAGTGTATCTAGGTAGTAGCGTTTGCGTCAAGATGAAAAGTAGGTCTATATGGGAGAATTGCTTGTGAGGTATGACATTAGTGAATAAAAAGGTAAATCTCACATATTCGATAAAGGTGTCGTCTTCAAATAAGGGGTCATGGGTCCATATTCCCTCTAGGAGTATGATCGTTAAGTGGAACAAAGGGTGAAATTTTTTTACCATCAATATCTAAAAAATGGAGTTATAGGAGTGAGTCATCTATCGTTAAACACACATACAAACATGAAAGCATTTACTAATTATCGTATTATCTCATCTCACCGTATCATGTCTACCTATATTTCTTAGTCGTAATAGAGTCCTTCACTGCCTCCAAAATTTCTAACTTTAAGAGGACTTATAAATATGTAATAATATTTCCTAATTCTATATTTTGGGTGACGATCGGGAGTACATATCTTGTATGATACATCGATTCAGGATACTCTCAACCGAATCATGGTAATGCTTCGTTTTGTTAGGGACACCAAGCCGATTTTGTGAAATCCCTCTATCTTAGAGTCATTCACAACTTGACACCTTATCCAACTCCAAGGACTCAACTGAGCTTACGTACATTCCTCAACTATCTTTTGTAGTCAACCCATGTAGTGCTCCAATCTTATTTCTCACACGTGTATTCTTAATCGACAACTTTCCCCTACATTCTTGATAACTGATTTCCTTGGTACTTAGTTCAATTTCTGAGGTAGCATTTCCTCAATCAATTCATTTCACATCAAGTGAGTGATCATCATTGCGTATAAGCAAGTATTTGCCTTTATTCCTACCTTTGTCTGAATTGCTCATTGAAAGATCATTTAATATTTTTTATTTTTCACAAGTCGCATCTCATCTTCTATCTTAGGGTTATTTGCTCAAGTTCTGCCTTCTAGAAATAGTCATCTTAGAGCTACATCCTACATTTCCTCTATTGTAGTAAAGGAAATCAATCAATCACGACAACTTTAAATATTAATTCCATAATAAATAGTAGTAGTCAATGGTAAAGAAGAATGAGATTAATTTCTTATGTCCTACCAATTTCATTCATTAAATAGACATTCATAATGATGCAGTAAAAGAAAGAGAAAAATTTTGATATAAACATTTGAGAAAAGTGAATAAAAATTTATTATGTATTATTCATTATCTTTCTCACTTTCTCTACTTTCTCTCTCCTCTCTCTCTATACCTCTTTCTCTCTACTTTTTCTCTTTCCTTTCTCCCTATACTCTCCCTTTCTTCTCTGCCTCTACTTTCTTTCTTCTTTCTTTCTCTACTTTCTCTCTTCTCTCTCTATCTACTTTCTCTCTCTACTTCCTTCCTTTCTTTTTCTCTCTTTCTTGCTTTCTCCACTTTTTCTCTCTACTTCCTTTCTCTGTCTCTCTCTCCTCACTTTCTCTCTTTACTTCCTCTCTCTCTCTCTCTATTCTCCTTCTCTTTCTCCTTCTTCTCTTCCTCTCCTTTATTCCCATCCTCTGCCTACACTAATCCAGCCAATTAATTCAATGATAGTTAATAGAAAATTCAAATTCTTCATCCTAAGCTTTTATCCAAAAAAACTTACAGAATCTATCACAAACATGTAATTTAATCAATTCATTTAATCAACAATCACAATTCTTATTATCTAATTGAAATCTAGATCGAATTCTTCACTAGAATTTCTTAGAATGTGAGTTAATAGAATGATAGCCATGGATGGATAAGGGAGAAATAAAAATTTTAGAATTCAACCATTCCTTATCATTTTTAGTAATTCAGAAGTTCCATGAGGAATTAGTGTTTTCAAGAATGGATCAATAGAGAAAAATCAAGGAACAAAGACTTCTTCTACCTGCTTCGAGCTTTTTCGATGAGGAAATACAAGTTTTCGGCGAAGGTCCAATTTTGAGTTGTATTGCGCCATTCTGTTAATTCTTGAAGGGAAAGGAAGTAATTCATTTTTGAATTAGTTTGTGATCTAAAATGGAGCAATTGGTTCACTGAGTTGGATAATTTTCAAATTCTTCTTCTTTGTTTTCGCGTCTCCTATGCTCATGGTCGTTTTGTGTTTATAGTGTTCCCAAGCTCCATTATCAGTTTATTTAATTCGCTGAGGATGGGTGAAGGTGGCTGGCACGTGCGTAGGTTCGTAGGCTGCAAGGAGTCTAGCGTAGGTGAAGGAGCTTGAGGACGAAGGTGCTCCATCAATTGCTTCAATCGTAGTTTAAGGTATTAAGCATAAAATAAATAAAATTAAAAGCGTTAGAATGTCACCAAACACGACCTAACTCAGTAGTTAAGATGCTGAGTCCAAGCGCCAGGTCCCTCCCATCGAGCCTTCTTGAGGCGTATTTTGTTTTTGCTGCCTTTATTTTTTTTTTGTTCTTGTTTTTTAGAAGTAACTTAACTACATTTCATTTCCTATATTAAACACAAATGAGCCTAGCAGGCTGGTGGCAAGCATGCTTCTCACTTTCCCTTTACTCGCGGGTTGTGGGTTCGAATTTCGCCTTTCCCCTTTTTAGCTTATTTGTTGCCTTTTATACATTTATTCTCCACTTTTAGCTTATATTTTTTCCTTGCAAAAAATTATCAACATTAGCCCATTGACTCAGTGGTAGAACGTGTCTGGAACGCATCGTTCGTCTTTCCAAGGTCTAGGTTCAATTCCGATTGACACTCCTTTTTGGCTTTTATTTTATTTCTTTTATTATTTAACATATATATCAATTTTTGTAGGGTATGTTACCATTGGTT
Source organism: Pachyrhizus erosus (assembly GCA_026544285.1). Lineage (NCBI taxonomy): Eukaryota > Viridiplantae > Streptophyta > Magnoliopsida > Fabales > Fabaceae > Pachyrhizus > Pachyrhizus erosus. Next base: position 11,475 of record JAMLFT010006082.1, read on the forward strand.
CTACAGCTCAATTGGTCATCATGTATTCTATCTTCTTCTAAACTAGGGTTTTAGCCCAATTGCCATTTTTTTTTATTTTCCAGCTTTTTCTTTTATATATTCTTTATATATTTTATTATATAATTAATATTTTTCAATTTTTAGTTATTCCAAAAATCCTATAAATTTATTTGTATTTTTCTTTCTTTATTCCTATATTTCTTTAATCACTAATATTTATATTTTTATAAATTTTATACTTTATCTTAATTAATTTTTTTATTATATATATATGTATATTATCTAATTTTTTTTTTACTTATTCTAAAAAATCTAGAAAATTCAATTATATTTTCTCCTCTCATTTCCACTTATTCTCTATTATTCAAAAATAAATTTGTCTAAGTTTCCTGTAATCATGCTATTATACATCTCTAATTAACTAATTTACAATTCTTCTTTATTTTAATAACCATAACTTTCTAAAATATCTTTAATTTGAATTCCAATACATCTAATATCACAAAATCGTTCTAAAATAAGTATAATTATTATTTAAAAGATCTTTTATTTATTTTCATGCTATTTTTCTTATTCTAAACAAAAATATTCTATTTATTTTATTTTTTATTAATGGTTATTTTAATAGGATGTCATAGTACCAAGCCATTATCATTGGGACTTACACAAAAGATTACAAAATTTGACTCAAGGTTCTATTAGTGTAGCATATTACTACAAAGAGATGGAGCTAATCATGAGTAGAGCTAATGTTTAGGAAAATCGAGAAGCAACCATGATAAAGTTTATTGGAGGTTTAAAGAAGGAAATAACTGATGTGGTAGAGTTGCAATGTTATACGGAGACGGAGGATTTGTTGCATAAAGTAATTCAGGTGGAAAAATAAATGAAATAAAAAAGCCCTTCCAAATTTGATTCATCTTCTAACTCTACATAGATATCAAATTGGACAAATAATAAAGGTGTTACAAATCGTAAAGACGACAGACAAAGTACCCAGTTATTGCACCTAAAGGTAAAACTGACAATTATACCTCTTCTAGATCACATGATATCAAATGTTTCAGGTGTCAAGGAGTTGGACATATTGCTTGTCAATGTCCAAATAAAAGATCAATGAGTGTGAGGGATAATGGAGACATAGAAAGTAAGGGGTCAAGTGATAATGAGATGTCACCATCGGAGGATTGTAAGGATATTGAAGTTGTTGAACCTGTACATGGTGTTGCACTTGTTACAAGGTGTGCTCTTAGCATACAACCTAAGGAAGATGAAGATGTGAAACAGCATAAACATATTTTTCATACTAGGTGTAACATAATATGTAACATGATTATTGATAATAGAAAGTTTACTAATGTGGCTAGCACCTTGTTAGTTGACAAATTAAACTTGCCAACTCAAAAACATCCTTATCCATATAGACTTCAATGGCTAAATGACTGTGGAGATATAAGGGTGACTAATCAAGTTCTTGTTTCATTTCGCATTGCCAAATACAAAGACAAAATTATTTGTGATGTTGGATCAATTGATGTTGGACATCTACTTCTAGGACGTCCTTGGCAATTTGATAGACAAGTCACACATGATGGGTACAAAAATAGTTACACCCTTCCCATGAATGAGCGTACCATTGTATTAACACCACTCAAACCTGTTAATTCAAATGTAGATCAAATGAGAATCACAAGAGAGTGTAAGATTAGAGAAGAGCAATTGAGCATTTAAGAAAAAGAAAGAAAAGAAAATATGAGTGAAAGTACGAAAATGAGAGAAAAAAAATATGAGTGTTGTGAAGAAGAAAATAAGAAAAAGAGAAGTTGACAGTACTTTGTTAGAAGGAAAGAAACTATTTGTATTGATGTACAAAGATGTTTATTTCATGAACGATTTTAATTCTTCTTTGCCTTGTGAAGTTGTTTCTTTATTACAAGAATTCACTAATGTTTTTCTAGAACAATTGCCTTAAGGGTTACCTCCTTTAAGAGGTATTAAGCATCAAAGCCTAATTATGGAGGTAAAGAAATGCTTTGACTAGACTAAACTTGATTCGAGGATGTATCACTTTGAAGAGGAAGGAAATGACATGAACTTGTTAGTACTCAATTCAAGAATTGTCTCGTACTTACATGAAGAACATGCCTAAGAAATGGTAAAAAATTAAAGGAGATATTTAATATTTATTATTAGGATATATTATCTTCATGTTTATTTTATTTAATACAGTCATAATCTTATTTTATCTTTTCAAATAAGATTATGATTTGCTTATGATTTGTTTCCTAGTATTGGTTTTTTTAATTTTCTATAAATATGAACCTATGTAAAAGAGATAAAGAGATTTGAATGAATTAAGTGCTTTCTCTTTTGTGGGAGCTTTCCTTTTATTTTTAGGTTAAAGAATTTTATAGTGTTGGTTTTATTGGCAGGTCACGGTTAAGGTCACACTTCTTTGATAACTTTGGTTTTGCCGGCAAGTCGCAGTTAAGGTCAAATTCCTAATTCTATGCTTTTACCTATTTTGAAGACGATTCGTTAACTCAAATTTGTATCAATAGTCAATTACACAAACAAAATAATTGATCACTCAAGCCTTTTGACTTAGGATTTATATAGGTGCACAAATAATCAATCAATCACTTAAAATAATTGATTATTTGACTTTTGAGGGAATTCCCAATTTTGCAAATAATTACTTATCTTAGGAAATAATCGATTATCATGTTTTTTTTGTGCCTAGGTGATCTAATGAACAAAATAATCAATTATTTTAATATATAGATGAATAACTTTGTTTGAGCTTTAAAAAATAAACCTATGAGCACATTTTTCATTAGACTCTTTTTTTAAAAAGTGAGTACTTTGTTAAGACACTTGAATGAGTTACTATAATGCTATTCTAAAAATTCATAACTTGAGATCAAGATTTCTTAACTTGGAGAATCAATGGATCATTGAATTGAAGAGTTATTAGAGTCTTCAAATGGAAGAAATAGGATAAATGCTAAATTTTTACATTCATTACTTAGGTGATATCTTTCCTATTCTTTTTTGTGTTTTTGCTTTTGGTCTTTGAGTGGGTTACTCAAAGGATTTCTATGTAAGGTTTTAGACAATTTAGGTTGGTTCTTGTAGAAATCAAGAACTAGTCACATATGATTGTGTTTACGTGCATGTGAAGTGCGTTTTATAATCGTTGATTTAATTAGTGAAAGCGTATACTCAAGTTGTATGAGAAGTTGAATGTAGATCATAAATGTGATTAAACAATTTAAAACCAATTGTGCAAAATTTTCTTTCTCTTCATCTTTCTACATTTATTAGCTTGGTTAATTTTCTTTATCTTTAGCATATTAGCTATAATAAATTCATATAGCAATTATGCATTAAGGATTAGAAAAACCAATGAAAAGAATATTCCATTAAGATCTTTGATTCCAAGATGAAGTTTCATTTGTGAATCAAAGAAAGTTTTCAAAATACCAAAAGTTTTTAAAGATTTTTTGGTGATCTAATTCACCCCGTCTTGTGTAACACCCCTTGAAACAATTAAGGATTTTCTTATCAATTTTTAAATTCATGAAATAAATAGTAAAAAAATTCCATGAATTATATACCAACCATTGTAAAAATAACTCATTTTACAAAATGTTGTGTTGATGGTAAAACATTAAGATATAGTTCATATTTTCACTTACACATAAACAATTTAGCATTAAGGAAATAACCAACATAAATACACATTTATAATCATCAATTTTAAAATATTTGTAATTGAGTCAATTGAATAAAAAGATATATCATAATAGTAACTCCTAATCTATCGACATATTTACAAGAAAAGATTGAGACTCAAAGTAGTGATACAATCTAAAGCTTTAAACCTAATACCTAAATAAGTTTTGGGGCGACCTCATGAGAATCTTCTTCTTCTTTTATCTCGTTCACTAGCATTAGCAACTCTTGTTGCAACATTTTCACTCCATCTTCATTGCTCACATAAGGTCATCCATCACTCTAAAAATTTTAGTAAAATTTGGATGAAAAATTAATGAAGGAGAAAAGTGTCTCTAAATGGTGACACACTAATAAAGGAGAATGGAAGAAACTTCTCTTATTTTAGGGTTGGCACAAACATGTGTCATATTGTTTTAGGGTTAATAATATTATGTTTAATATAATCTAATTTAATTGGCTAGACCACTAATTAATTAAGTCTAAGTCCTTACAACTAATTAATTTAAGTCCACATTTATTAGTTTTTCATTTATGTGCTTTAAATTAAGTTTGAACTAAGAATTAGATATTAAAACAACTACATAACTTCTAAGACCTATAACTTAGTTAATCTAAATTAGCTTAATTAAGGATTAAATTTTTAATTATTTTAGTTTAAATTTTATTAATTAATTACTTTATATCTAGATACATTAGGGAATTAATTATGTGTTTTAGAATCTAATTACATTGTTTTAAATTAAACTTTCTTATTTATCAAATTGTCATTAATGAGTTGACCACTCATTTACTTGCTAACTATTTTTCATTATTTCTTTGGAATAATATTTACTAATTCAATAAATACCTCATAACATTGTTTATTATAACAATACAAAAATATTATTCATTGTAACAAAAATTAAAATACATTGTTACAAATAAAATCAACTTATAATTAAGTATGTTATACAACATATATGTGAAAATTACTATCCCTCTACTTTAATGTATTAAATATCAAGTTTTTTTTAAATACATTGTATTTCAAAATGTAAATAAAATTTATTTATAAAAATAAAGGATTTTTGTGCAGTGGCTTTTTGTAAATTTAAATAAAAATGTGAATGACAATAAAGTAAAAAGATAAGATCTTATTGATAAAGTGTGTCAAATTAAAAAATAATTTGAAATTAAAATTTAATAAGAATCTTCAAATTGATAGACTGTGAAGATTAAGTTTTAAGTGATAAGGCTCATTTTAGAAAATTATTTTTAAAATTTAAAATAGATTAAATTATAAAAAGATAAAAAAAATATAAAAAATTAAAAAGTATGTATGATATAATTAACTTACAATTAAATATTTAAAAGATAAACTTTATTT